>VWYK01114560.1:0-17988 GCA_013399775.1 Semnornis frantzii | reverse complement strand
CCCCACCGCGGCCAGCAGCGGGGACAGGACGAGGTCCGACCCAAACCGTAATGACAGCACCCGGCGGGTCGCCTACCTTGAGCTCCTCCGCGTCCAGGTTTGCTGATCTGGCCATGCAGAGAAACGGAGCGGAGGGAAAACTAGAGAAGTTGTGCCAAAAAATAAATTAAATAAATAAATAGCGCGGCGCCGGCGGGGAAAGAAGAGGGGGAGGGAGGAATCTAGTCTCTCAGCTTCCACCCTAAACTCGGCGTTGTCCTCCAAATCCTGAGAGCTCCCCTCAGTCTCATTCTCCAGAATCACGCCTCCGTCGGTTTGAATAAATAAATGAAACAGATAAATAAATAACTGACTGAAATAAATAAATTTCACTTAAAAAAAAAAAATTAACTCCCTCAAGGATTAAAGCGACAGGTGATCCTTCCCTGGTGAAAGATCTCCATCCTCTGTAAATGAGGAGACAGGGAAAAAAAAATCCACTCAGTTTAAAAATTATTTTTTCTTCTGCAATAAGCTCAGAAGCCGGCGAATCACAGCATCTGGATCAAAAATCCTGCTTCCCTGGGCAGCATCATGCAGCAAATACCAAGCCGGTGTGTTCAAACCGAAGAGGATAGTCTGTAGTGAACGCCGCTCTTCGTCACGCCTGCTCTGGGAGCTAATTTAGCACCCCGGGAGCACAAGACATTAGCGACGAACAATTTTGTTATCGCCGGCGAGATAACAAAATCCTCCAAGTCCCGCACGGACTCAGAAATTGTTGGGCAGTTACTCTCTCAACAGCAGTATTAAAAAGCCACCAAGAACAACCCAGACCCCGAAGATCAGCAAGTCTGTAGAGAATGGTCTCCTGTGAAGGTTACGCTACGAAGAGTTGGTAGGAAAGCAGGAGGTGGATCCCTCGCAGAGGAGAGGAGGCAGAGGCAGCGCTGTGCCCCGCCGCGCCGGTGTCCTTCACCGCCAGGTGCCTGCCTTCCCTCCGCGCAGAGCTTCCTCCGGCCCCNCCGCGCCCCCCTGGCCCCGTCACCAACGCCGAAAGCCTCCTGTCGCTAGCCCCACGTGTCCTGAATAACAGCCACGCTCACGGGGTGAAGCCGCTGCTGCCCGCTGCATCGCCGCCCGCACAGCCCCGCGCCTGCCCGCACCCCCGTAGGTGTGTCTGGGCGAGGAAGGTGCCGTGAAAGTTGCCGCTGCTTGGCGAGAAGCGCGCAGGATTCGTGCAGCTGTTGAGCGCATCCTTCCTGTGCTGCAGCTCCGGCCGAGCGGCAGTGCCGGCGGCACACGGATGAAGTCCGAGGCGCTCTCAGGTGTTCCCTTCCTAATGTCCTTTTCCAGAGGAGACACCGTCTTGTGGATCTCACGTCTCACAAAATTAGATTGAAAAATCCAAATTCCACCCCACCAAGATCCTGATTTTATCATAGTCCCTGCCGTAAAGCTATCCGTTGCCTTTTGGAGAACGGAGGCTGTGATTCTTGGTTTCCTGCTACCAGTCCAGCCTCCACGAATGGTAAATTCAGAACACCCCTTCCCAGTGCTATCACCTCCTCCCTACAGTACTTTAAATAGCATTGGTACTGCTGATAATTCGGCGTGAGCAGGCAGATCTAATAGCCCAAAGTGCACACTGTTTGTTTGCAGCTTCCAGTAAAGGCTTTGAGGTTACCGTAAGCTTGGTGTCTGGGAGGCAGCCAGTCATGGCCGTTTCTGAAGGATGTGTAGCCCTTTTCTTCTGGAAAACTCTACAGATAGAAGGCAGACCCTGGCAAATGACATCTCTTCTGAGCACAAAATGTCCATGACTTTCAGGCTCGTTGTGGATGCACTGTAAATATCATTGTTACCATTCATCTAGAACAGCAATTTGTAAAGATTAAAGAAAGACTTGGAGTGGTGTTCTTGCATGAGCCAACAGATTCCTGTCCAAGAAGAAGGCTGTCAAAGTGGACACTAAATCAAGCTGCTGTAGAACCTGTACAGATTCAAGAGTGGTTTTTCCCCTGACAGAAAAATAACACCTATCCTGCCCACTCCCCGAAGGAGAACCAGGACAGGCTTCTGGAAGAGACTATGCTGAACAAAAGCATCTCTCAAAGGGCACTCCTAAGGCTCCCTAAACATGTCAATATGCAGTACTGGGAAGAGGCGACGACTGACCCATTGTGTGACACCAACCAGGGGACATCCTCTGAGAGCACCTCGGTGCCCTGGCCAGTGCCACTGGATAACCAGAAGACCCCTTGAGCCTCACAGTATGTCCATGAAAAGCATGGTCCAACTACCAACAGGTAGCAGCACAAAATGCAGCTGTGACAAAACAGAGTCAACAGCACTGTGACCTTCTACTCTCTTGTCAGTGTCACACCACAGCCTTTCTCAGATGGGGCACTCCTCAGTTCACTTTCATACTGGCACGAAGAGTATGGGGATGTGATACTTTGTGACAGATTCCTCTGTAGAGTTTGGTTGACAGTGGTCAGGAGTTCATGGATGAGAATGAGTATTGCTAGGGCCATCAGAGGAGCCTGGTTTCCTTAGGAAACATGGCAAAACAAACTGGCTCTGACGGTCACTTTAAAACATTTCACTCTTCATAGGCAACATAACCAAACAAGTAACTTGTTTTTTGCTGCCAAGGTAGGCACTCCACAGTTAATTAATACTGAATTTTTAATTGCTTCAAATACTTGGGATTCTTTATCTGGTGTCTGCTCTGTGACAGGTCTCTGCTTTCATTGCAGGGTCCTACCCCAGAAGACAGGGTTGCCCTGTCCACTCCCATCACCCAGTGAGTGGTGGCCTTAGCTGTTCCGTGCAGGATGGAATTGCTCTTCTCCTTAGAGAGGACTTTCTCTTTCACGCAGTGCTGTCAACAGCTGTCTTCTGCTCAAGTGTCAACACACATCTTTACTATGAGGGCAAATATTACCATTACCATTAATACAGGAGGAAGCTGAAAGAAAGCCAACAGACCAGATCCAAAGAGGAACCAGAACATTCTTCAAGCAGATCAGAGTCTGAGCTCTGAAAATGAGCCCTGAGCCTTGCACTTGCCAAAAAGCACCTGGAAACAAAGAACACAAAGCAAGCAGCAGTCTGCAGGCACTGAGCAGTGGCATTGACCTTAGGCTCTTTGTTCAGCAGGTCAACATGTGGTGGACCAAGGGCAGAATCCTGTTATTTTGTATAAACGACCCTGCCTTAACTACTTTATCACCTTTCTTAGTGGATTCATCACTTCACTCATCTGCAAACCGCCCAGCCATTTTTTTTTTTTGTTTTATTTTCCTTTTCTTTCGCCCTGCCAACAAACCACTGTTCATGGTGCTGAATGAAAACTCATTCACTGCCTAGTCCTTTGTCTCTCCTGTGCCCTAGTCTTCCTCTGTGAGGCATTCCTGGTAAGCATAACTAAGGACTGCATATAGGATATTGTAGGGAAATATTATTGTAGGGAAATATTATTAATATTAATAATAATCTAGTATTAACTGGATATGTGAGCAATCCAAAGCTGTGCTAACTACAAAATTGTAAGCCAAACTTTCACAGCCTACTTGGAATGCTTATCTGAATGGCCAAGGCCACCACCTGCAAAGCAACCCCCAGAGGAATGAGAAGAACAGCTAAGCAGGAGGATCAAAGAAAAGAAGAAGATCAAGAGCAAAACAAGGGGTGTTTTGAACAGATAGTGATGTGCCAACTGCTTGGTCCCTCACAGCTCGCACCTTAAACGACTTAACGCCAATTCCATGAGAGTTTGTATCTGGGCGATTTGGGCCAGCTGTTTGGGGCAACAGCTTGTCCCTTAATGATTTGGACCAATTGCTTTGTCATGGGCTGGCCTGAACAGTCTGTTAGAAGGGTATATAAATGCAAATTCATATTCAATCAAGGGGCATGGGCGTTGCTTGGATCATACTGAGCTGTGTGTGGCTCTGTCCAGGATCTCCTGCCGAGAAGATGTCCTGAGGGAAAAAAGACCTGCTACTGGATATAATTAAAGATTGTATTGTCAGGCTGTAGTTAAATCCTGTATGAGAAAAAGAATCCTGGAAGAGTGAGCATCCTTGAAAACTGAGTGTTTGCCTTTGAAGTGTTTGACAGGCTGAGGTCAGGCTTAGGCTATTTTTTGTTATTTAGTCTTTTAGGTTGTTTGCCTGTTTTCCCTTTTATTAAGGCTAAAAGGACCTTCTCTCTGCAGATCTTCCCTGTATGCTTCTGCAGTAGTGTTGACACTGGAGTACAAGAGCAGGGCAGTGAACAAAAGCAGGTCACACTGGGCAAGACAGAATTTCACCCAATCTGCAGAAGCTGCCTTTTGGACTTTTTTTGAAGCCCAGTTGTGCAGTTTTCCAAGGCTGCATGCACACAGGAGGGGAGCATGTTCCTGACATGTTTATAATTGTCAGATATTGGCAAGCTAATGTAGAGTTTGCAGCCAGCTCCCCTTGTGAGACTTCCAAAGAGTGAGAAAGTGCAGCTCAGACCTGCTCTGGGAGCAGTGGGTATGTGCAGCTTTCAGCTTTTTAAACAGGCACAGTAGGTGCAGTGCTGGCTTGCTGTCAGGATTTCTGTTTCCTTCCAAAGCCACAGGGATGGGTGGATGTCCCAAATGACATGGCACAGTGTTTCATCCCCTCGTCAGCACGTTGATCTTTGCCATACTTCTCAGACAGAGCAGTTTCCAAGATAGGGTTGTCTCCAGGACCGTCTTGGGTGGGTTTATCTTCTCTAGGTGCAGATCACACAATAGCTTGGTTTAGGCTCTTGGTACAGCCTGTGCAGGAAGATGAAGGCTTCCAAAGGTGACTTATTTAATGAAGGTCTGAGTCATCTCTGGTAGAGACTGTTTCCTTCTGAGTGTACACAGAGCTTTTGAAGGTGTCTGTCTGAGTCTGGGCCCACATGCTCAGCAACTGAGCATGGATATGATTGAACTCAAGCCAGAGTTACACATACGCAGCTGAAAAAAAGGTGTCAGTCATCATGAAACTGTGGAAGATGGTGGAAGTTTCCTAAGCAGCATGGCTACATTCGCTGCAAGTGTAAAGGGAAACCTGCATACCTGAAAATACCTGTGATACTACTCCCCAGTGTGCAATTATTGTTTATTAACTAGTGGATGTCAGGCCAACATGGGTGCATGTATGTGGCGTTAGAGTCATCTCTTCGTTAGAGTATTTGGAGCAATGTCAAATTGGAGACCTTTGGGCTGAAGTCAGGAAAATACCAATCCATCTTCTGTGCTTCAGAACCTATCACGAGCCAGAAAAACTCATTTTGCTTGGACTAGCAAAGGCTTCTCAGGTGCAGAGGGGCCCACCAACCTTTGTTGTGCCCTGAGGCTTATGAGGGCTAAGAATATGGAAGAACCATAACACTGTAATAAGAAAAACAGGGCAGAGAGCAAATAGATGTTTGCCATGAGCTGTTATGTTTAGCTTTGTCATGTGAGTAAATAAATATGCTGGCAATGAAAATACCTAAGACTCATCCCAATCATTCTTCTATTCACTGCAGAAGTGCTTCTACACTGAACAAAAGCCCCGAGATATTTAAAGATGTGTTGTGAGCGATGCTCTCAGCTTGCATTGGCTTGGCCTCACTGTGCTCATAAATAGCAATTTGCAGAGTTGCAGCACTGTGCTCTATGTGGGCGCCTAACTTGGGGGTCATGCAATTTTTTCTATGCCACCCATTTATGTCACCCTAGAAGAGGCTACAGGTCTTTGTGATGTGAGTAGAATCTGAAAGCCGGAGAAAAAAAGGTAACAGGTTGAACTAATAATAAGAAAACCTGAAGAGATGAAGTAGCTCACCTTGAATTAGGCCTAGAAAGCTCAGCTTCTACCTTCGCCATACTTTTGGGCTTGCCCTTCTCATCACTCTAACTAACCCACATAACTCTTCCCTTTTTACTTCACCCCTGTGCTGCATCTTTCTCACCCTCCAAAGACTCTGCCCTCACCACTTGCATGTGAAGACTCCAGCAGAAGGCCTGTTTGAAAGCTAACTCAGGAGAAGCAATCCTTATCTTTCTAACACAGCTATTTGAGACTGACTTCACTCTTAGGAGTTCTGATTCAAATCTTGTTTATCAGACTTTCAGTTCCCTGATGGGTTAGAAATTGTACAGTAAAATTAGTGCTTGTTGGAACAATTCCTTATGGTGCCTTGTTTTCTATTAACACAGAGAAGGCAATACACAGTTCAGAGAAAATGTGAGCTGGTGGCAGTGAAGAATGAATGTTTTTAGAGAGAGCAAAAAGCAGGTGGTATTTGCCATGAACAGATGCATTTTCTGCCAAGTTGCCTCAAGAGATCAGATTTATGCACAGAATAGTCCAGCTGAGAGATGGCATAGTTAGGAAAGCTACTTTTGCTCTGCCACTGACCTGCTCTGTAACCTTGTGCCTCTAAATAACTCATTTCCCACATTGCTTCAGCTTCCACAACTGTAAGATGATGGGAGCTGTACTTAGCCATCTGCGTAAGTGTATCACTGCAGAGCAACCCAAATTGCTGCCTATCAGTTAGGATATTCCAAAATGAAGCACTGTGCACACTTGCAGCCCAACAAAGCCCAGCATTTCCAGAGCTCAGAAAATGGGAGGTGTTGTACTGAAGCACAGCCCATATGCATCCGGAGTCCTGAAGAACTAAGCTTTCTGGAAAAGAGTAGTTACCGATCTCTAGAAATAACAGAGCGCCTCAGTGAGCAAATATGCACATGGATAATTAGGTCAACAAGTCCCTAAACCTTTATCTAGAATAAAATAAATGTTATGAATCAGGGAAACTCAACAAGTAGGCCAAGGCAATGGCTCTCAGCGCCCTGCTTAGAGCAGCCATGGCCGCAGGAAGGGAGCTCCGGAGAGTGCGTGTTCGCGGCGGGAGGGAAATGCTCCTCGCACCAGTGCCATTTCGACTGCAAGCTCCTGAGGAGAGAGACCTTTCCCTTCTCATATCCAGCAAGTGCCATGCAAAGATGCAGGTGTACATGAATATTTAATGCACAAATAGCAGTACCTCTGAGTGGGGTGCTCACAGAATCAGCCTAGGCTACAGCTCACAACGTCGACAGAGGAGCCTTACAGGGGCAGCTGCAGCTGCTCCAGAGAAACGCCAGCAGCACTCAGTACATCTGTGAGGCAGGTTCCTGAAGGAGTGGGATCTGTCTGGCTCAAGGCTCAGGTGATTAATTGTGTGCTTGCACCTGTGCATGGGCCTCTGTCTGAGCCCTGTTAGGACCTTTGGACCTAGTGACCACCTTCGACAGGCCTTACCAGGGCTCTTACAGAGCTCCTCTCACCCACTTGTGAAGGACCACATGGAGTACCTTCACCAAAGGGAGAGGTGCAGAATGCAGTCAGTGATCCTCACTAGGTATGCAGAATCTTCCCAGAGAGAGTGACTGGCATTGGAATGGGCTGCCCAGCGAGGCAGTGGAGTCACCTTCCCTGGAGGTGTTCAAGCAAAGCCTGGATGGGGCACTTAATGCCATGGTCTGGTTGATTGGCTAGGGCTGGGTGATAGGTTGGGCTGGGGGAGCTTGGAGGTCTCTTCCAGCCTGGGTGATTCTATGATTCAATGAATCCTGCAGGAAAGCACTGTTAAAAGCTTTAGTCATAAATATGTATTTGGCAGACATGAGAGCAGTCCCTTCCCAGTCAAGCTTGCTGAGATCTCTGTGCCACTTGATGATCCCCTTCTGTCTAGCAGCGAACAGTATTTGACACAAAGCTTTTCTTGCTCTTACATTTCTCTTCCCAGTGGATTCTCTGCTGTCTAGTTAGGTGTGAACTCGTGTTGCAGCCTTTGTATAACTCAGTTAAAATGTCAATCAACCATAGGACAAATCTAATGCAACCTGGCTTGCTTGGGTGCAGGACTCAGGCAGCTTCTCACTGCACAATTTCTATGTGACATTGCTATGCTTCCTGCATTTAAACACTAAATTCTCACTACATCTATTTTATCTATCTGAATAGTCTCAAAGGATCTGCTTCTGTCACTACAGCTTGTAAACAACAGCATGGTAATTGTATTAGAGAATGTGGGAATCTGGTTCTCTTATTACACACACACACACACAAAGTAAATAGAAACCCACCTTTCTTGTTGGACTGACTGCAATTGTGCACATCCCCTAGTCCTGTCAAACAGCCACAGAGCTGCTGGAGGAGGGCAGAGGAGGCCACAAAGATGCTGCAAGGGCTGGAGCAGCTCTGCTGTGAGCACAGGCTGAGGGAGCTGGGGGGGTGCAGCCTGCAGAGAAGAAGGCTCCAGGGGCACCTCAGAACTGCCTGCCAAGAGCTGAAGGGAGCCTGCAGGAAGGCTGCAGAGGGACTTTGCATCAGGGGAGCTAGAGACAGGCCAAGGGGCAATGGTTTGGAGCTGAGGCAGAGCAGGCTGAGAGTGGAGCTGAGGCAGAAGTTCCTGAGTGTGAGGGTGCTGAGAGTGTGGCACAGGCTGCCCAGGGAGGCTGTGGCTGCCTCCTTGCTGGGGGTGCTGCAGGCCAGGCTGGATGAGGCCTTGAGCAGCTGAGTGTAGCTGAGAGGTGTCCCTGGGCATGGTGAGGAGGGTGGAGGGGATGAGCTCTGAGCTCCCTGCCAGCCTGAGCCACTCTGGGATTCTATGATACATGCTTTTTTAGGCTGTACAAGCAGAACATAGCTCATCTGTCTTTTTATTTGTTCTGTTATGGGTCCAGGTTACTACTGGATGTGTATTCCAGCAGTACTTGAACTTTGGTTTGGCTGAAATGGTGCAGACTCAGGGTCACATCCAGGAATCTTGGGCATTTTCTGTTCCTTTATGAACAGAGTAAGGTAGAGAACAAAATTGTTCTATGTGTCTGAGATAGCATTTTAAAAATCAATAAACGTAGGAACTTTGTAACACTTCTGGTGGAATTTACTCTGCAGTTTGGGAAATACTGAAGTGTGAGAGAGCTGCACATGAGGCACCACTTCCTGGAGATGATATCCCTGAGGAATTCTAACCCTTCATCATGGAGGCTGCTGCCAACCTTTCCGATGCATACATCATTGCCCCTCTCAGTTCTGGGTGTATGGGAGGGTATAGCCAAGTCTCAGGGCTGGAGAGAGAGTCCTCGTTCTAAGCAATGTACTCTGGAAAGAGCATTGTGATTCCTGGCTGTGAGGCAGTGCTCTGCAGCTCCACTGCTCCTCTCAGGGTCCTACACGCTCTGAGTTTCCTGAACACCTCCAGACAGGTGAAGGTTCCTATGTTCATCTGACCACTGTTCAGCAAACCTCTGACAAACAATTCCTGGCCTCTTTGGAGGGTTTTCAGTTACCTGCAGGCTGTTTCTTCAGGCCATCAGCTCAAATCCAACCCAGTCCTAATAAACCACTGTTGGTGGCTGGTTGGAGAGGTGTTGGCATGCACTGACCACACAGCAGCTACAAACCTGAACCTGCTACTGCCATGCCTCTAACCACGTGGAAGAGGATGCTCACCCAGCTCATTTCAGACTTTCTGTCATATATACTCTGATGTAGAATCTTAATGATTAGAACATCTGTCCTAGAGATAAGCTAAAGGCAAAAAATGACACCAGGGGAGTTCAGCAGCACCTAATATAGAGCACTTTTAATAACAGCCTGAAGTTTGCTCATGGAGATTCAGAATAGGTTGAACTGACAGGCAGCAATAAAGGCAATTCAGCTGGCAGGAAGAGTGCAGCCTACACAATCTCTGTGCGTGTTGAGAACTCTCTCCATGATGGCTGTGCAGCACTTTCCAGCAGTGCAGAAAGGCTTTAGGCTGGTTTTGGTTCTCGCTCTGTGCCTTTCCCATATGATCTAAGGAACAGCAGAGTCAATGCTGCTGCTGCCGCAAGCAGAGATCTGTGACCCAGGATGAAACATGATGAGTTAACCTTTTCAAGAAGGCTGTGTTTCAGTAAATCATTGGCATCTGCTCTGATACCTGCTTTTTCTGAGCTGTTCATTCAGGTCCCAGCACACAGAATGTGTGCACAGGCTGACTGCTGAAAGCACAGACTGACAGAAGCAGTGTCATGAGCAATGTGGAGTGATCCTCTCTGGTGTCTATACAACACAAACACATGGCACCTCCAGGAGTGCCTGCATCTGAAACACTGCAGGTACACACTGGAACTACTTGCAATATTTTTGTCAGTGTCAGTAATTTCAGCTGGTGTTCTCTGAAAGGTTGTCCTTCTTGGCAGTTGTAAGAGCAGCATCCAGCCCATCTTTTACCTACACCCCATCAGGTGGCCAGCCAGCAGTACCTCAAGTGGCCTAACAGCTTGTTCTTCCCGATTGAATCATAGAATCCTGGAACAGCTCAGGCTGGCAGGGAGCTCAGAGTTCATCCCCTCCACCCTCCCCACCATGCCCAGGGACACCTCTCAGCTACACTCAGCTGCTCAAGGCCTCATCCAGCCTGGCCTGCAGCACCCCCAGCAAGGAGGCAGCCACAGCCTCCCTGGGCAGCCTCTGCCACACTCTCACCACCCTCACACTCAACAACTTCTGCCTCAGCTCCACTCTAAGCCTGCTCTGCCTCAGCTCCAAACCATTGCCCCTTGGCCTGTCTCTAGCCCCCCTGATGCAAAGTCCCTCTGCAGCCTTCCTGCAGGCTCCCTTCAGCTCTTGGCAGGCAGCTCTGAGGTGCTCCTGGAGCCTTCTCCTCTGCAGGCTGCACCCTCCCAGCTCCCTCAGCCTGTGCTCACAGCAGAGCTGCTCCAGCCCTTGCAGCATCTTTGTGGCCTCCTCTGGCCTCCCTCCAGCAGCTCTGTGGCCTCCTTCTCCTGGGGCCAGGATTAGAGGTGGGGTCTTGCAAGAGAGGAGCAGAATGTGCCATTCAGCAAGTCCAGTTAAAGATGTTCACCATCTCAAGAACCCATATGAAGATAATTTGCTTATCTTTCTAGATATAACTACAGAGGGAACACACAGAAGGAAGCTGTTCTGTGCTCAACACACAAACGTCTTTTGCTGCAGTGCCTATGCACCCATGTCACACAGGGCTAGGACTCCTGGGTGCTGACTAAGTGAAGCACAGAGGCTCACTGGGAGCAAGAAGGACTTTTCAGCTTCTTGTTGCAGTTTAATAAACAAAGCCAGAAGAAGTGATTATTTAGGTACATGTTGATCCGTTGATCAGCACCGAGACTGCAAAGAAATCTTTGCTCATCACTTTTTTATGTCCACTTCTTAATGAATTTTTAATTTTACAACAAATGCCTAAAATTATTAAAATTCTGATGCTGCTAAAAATTCATTTTTACTCTTTGCACAAGATATTCCCTTCCTCAATAGGCTCCAAGCGTAGCTGTGTGAGGCGTAACAGAGCCATGGGAAAACAGTTCTTTTTCAGGGAGTCTTTTCAAGGTGGAAATAAGAGAAGAAAAAAGGAAAAAAATAAAAACAAAACCAAAAGAGGATATTTTGCATCATTACTATTTTTCAATATTTGAGGGAATACTTTTCCAGCATTTGTCAGATTTCAGATGAAAATCAAAACACCCATCTGAAGAAAACACAGAAGTGTTTTACTGATGTTCTGTTACACTTCATTTCTCTTCCTAGGTTCCAGGAATGTGTCTGTGTTAGATGAGTAAGCTATTAAGTCAGCCCACAGTGAGTCAGCATCTGTGGTTGCCAATCTGCTCTGTAGTTTATGCCTTGGGATCTTGATTTCAGCTCACACATGACAAAAGGCAGGGCAGCAGCTTGAACTGCTTGGGTCCTGTCTGAGATCTTCAGTCTGTGTGGCTGTTTTGACAGACAGGCATCCTCTCCCAGTGGGGTACATGGGTAGCATGGGCCAGCAGTCTCCTGCACACTGCTGCTACTCCATCTCTCACTTACTCCTGGCTATTCTCACATCAGAAATCTGGCAGCAAAGCTTTAGGGTTGAAGTCTAGATTTAAAATGAAGCAGAAGTGTTCACACTGGTATCTTATCTTACTCTTGCCCAGAGTGGGAGTGTTTTCAGGGTTCTTTCAGAAGATGAAGCAAGCAGCAGAAGCCCAGTCGTGCCAAGTGGCAAAGAGCTGGCTATACAGGCCAGCCCACCCCTGCTGGTCTCTGCAGCTGAGAGGTTGTGCCATGTACCCTTCCAGCCTCCTGCACTGCTCCTGAGGACTCCAAGTCCTCTTCTGGCAGAGCAAAGGCAAACTAGCACTATGTGGGCAAAATGTGCTAACCTCCAATGTTTGGGCCATTCCAGGAGCAAAAGTTGACCCTCTCCTATGGAGCATGTGCTTGGTTTTGGGTTTTTTTTACCAACTGACAAAAAACCCAGAAATGCAAAACTGTCTTGTGGGCCACCAAAGGGCTGCTCTCCCTGTGGAGTTAGTCCATCCTTTCAGATCACAGACACTTGTTCTTTCCTGAGAACTTCTGTGCAACGGGTAAAGAGAGCAGTGCTTCGTGCAGGATGGGGTGGGATGGCAGCAGTGCATTCACAGGAGTACACAGGGAAGCTCTGAAACAGCTCAGAAGGGTTTGTGCTTACTCCTCATTGATACATTGGTTTCATTTTGATTGGACTAAATGGTGATTAAACACCTGACAGAGTAATAAGAAGGGGAAAAAAAAAAAGAAGGATGTTTTTAAGATCTCCACTTTTACTGGCTGGTGAATATTACAGAAGTGTCCCAAGGAACTGTGAGGGGGAGGGCAAGTGGATGTGTCTTTAAAAGGAGCACGTGCAAACCTGCCTGCCTGTCAAAGGGTACCTTGGTGTGCTTTTGCTGATGTAAGTCCTGTTTGCCTGTGTCCAAGAGGCTGATTTAATTACCTCCTCCAGAAGCCTTTTCTGCTGCAGGAGTCCCTTGCAAGGCAGGGATGCCATCTGCCTCACCTCCAACCAGCCGAGTGGTGTGAGCCCTCCCTCCTGCATCTCAGTATTCTGGGAAATGTAGTGTAGCGGAGGTGGCCATTTCGCATCTGCTCCGCTCTGCCGTAAAGCTGAATTTCAAACGAGGGCTGAGCAGAATAAGGGGGGATGTCTGCGCTGCCTTCCAAGTCCAGGAAATGTGCTCGTTAACGGACAAAGAGCCTATAGATGCGATGCTCTACGGAAGTTCTTTCATGAAATGGAGGGTGATACAAAGTGTGTGTCACTGACACCGTCACCTAATAGAGGTTATGCACTGACAGAAGAAGCGAGGGAGCTGGCAGAAGCCTGCCTCTCGCTCCCAGCTCCGGGCTGCAGGCTCTTTGGTTCATTTGTAGTGCACTCGACGAGGAACAGCTTAAACTGGGCACTGGAACCTCGATTTTATAGTTTGCTAAATTCCGCTTTTAAATCTATTTAAAATAAAAGAGAAGTTTCTATGGAAACCTTCCCTTTTATTCAAGAAAAATATCTGCAAGGCTGCCAGGCACTGCCTGTGCCTCACGCACCCGGGGCCGGCTGGACCCCAGCCAGGAGCTGCCCTGCTCCGTGCCTGCCTCAGCAGCACAGCGCTGGGCAGCCTGGCAAACGCTGCCCCACTGCCGGCACGCACCTGCTGTAGGGCTGGTGCCCCCGCTGCACACTCTTCCAGCTCCAGAAACAGCTGGCAGCAGAGGGAATTCCCTGCTGGCCTGGAGAGCCCCAGCAGTGCTGCAGTGGCATGTGCTCTCTGTACCCTGGTGCCCAAAGCAGGGTAGGCTGGGCACAGCAAGCAGGAGCCTCGGGCTCTTGGCAGTGGCACATACTGGCCACTCGCTGCGAGGATAGGTGGCTTCTGGGACTCAGAATTGGCCAGATGAAGCTTTGTATGTGGAAAACCAGAAACTCTCCCTGGGATAACCTCTGTTACTGAATTACAGAGTTTTAGGGTGGTTTTCCCCAAGCAGTGCAAGAATGTCTGGTGAGAGGCAATGAAAAGAGAGCTGAACTGGGATGGGTCTGAGATATCCTCACTCATTACTGTAAGTAGCATCGGCTGAGAGATAGGAAATTGCTACTTTCCCTGCTTGGGGCTCCGAGGTTTCCTTCCCAAAAGGCTCTCTTTACCCAAGCCTCTCTCCCCTCTAATTTTGTGATATTGAGTGGTTTTTTGGGTTTTGTATTTTGGAGGGTTTTTTTTGCATTTTGATGCAAACTATATTCATGCTGCTGCATTACTCTGCCTCCCACCAGCACTTTGCAGCATTTTCCACTCTAGGAACTGGGTTTGAATTACCTGACAGACATTAGGCTCACCTGCTTCACCTATCCCTATTCAACCTGAGCCTTAGCAGTCATACAGGAGGGGAAGAAATAGCTAAAAAGTCCATTCAGAAAGGGTCTATAGCAGTCGTTACCTTAAAACCACAGCAGATCAGTTAGAAAGATCAGATGTAAACCATGGCTTCTCCTAACTTTGATAACAAACTGTCAGAGGCAACAGGCTATATAGATGTACACAATGTTTTGAGTCTCTGCTGTGTTCAGCTCTCTGTGATTTATTTCCAGCACAGCATTTCATTCCATGAGCTATTGAGTATGGACAAGAATTCAGGTTTGCCTCACTTCATTTCTCAAGTCAGGAGGGAGCTGTGCTAATTAGAGGCATGTACATGATTTCTGCATTTGTAAAATAAAATAAACTTGAAAAAAAAGTAGCACAAACTTTCCTCATCTGGAATAAATTAATTTAGAAGAGCTTCTGGCAATTAAAAGATTTGCATTAATATTCTTATTTTTTCCCTAAACTCTATTNAACAAAAGTATTTTTCTTTACATATGGGAAGGATTTATATATTTATATATATATATATTCAGTTTTACATTTTTTTATGCAGTAAAGCTTGCATAAGAAAAGCCATTTGATTACCTTTGTGACTTTCCCTTAACCCCTCCCATGCCTGGTAACTGCACTCATTCTGAAGCTCACTGTAACTTAGCTAGCACAAAGGTGATGTAAAACCAGACCGTTCAAATTTTTGGACAACCAGAGCAGATTTTATTATTGCTCAGGGGCCCTAGAGCAAGCGAACTTTAGAAGATGCTGAGTCATTTAGGGGATAGATTGCACCTGCATGCCAGGAGCTGGGTAGCAGCACTGTCATGCATTTAGAGCTCCATCCTCTTGCAGGGGCACCACCTGAGCCACCAGAGACTGATGCTTTTGTTTCTGCACTTTGCAAAGGATGTAGTTGTTCTTTCTGCACAAGCGCAGTGCAAACTGAGCAAACAGGTGGCAAATGCTAGACTTCTGTTGTAGGCTCTTCTTACGACTGCATTATTAGTGCATGCTGGTCTCATGGCTCTGTGATTAAAGCTGCCAGAAATAATGCTCTTTAATCTCATTGCCATCAAAAGTTATCCAAATTGTGGCATTTTTAATTAAAGATTACTTCAGTTTTTCAGTAAGAGAAAAAAAAAAAGTCCTATTAGATAATGGTCAAAAGCAAAAGAGAAACTGTTATGCTTGTCAATCTCACACCACAGGTATGTTTAATTAGTTCTCATCGTGTCCCTAGATGTGAGATCAAAACAATTGTGTAGTTCAAAGGCAGATACAGCAGTGGGGTTTGCCAGGATAAGTGAAGTGCTGAGGAATCCATGTGTGGAGATGTGGAGAGCTGGTTATCACTCCAGCACAGGGAGGTTCAGGATAGCCTTTGGCTCATTTCAATGTCCTCACGGCTTTATCTTCACTCCAAAACAACAAAATGCCTGAAGACCTGCTGGAATACTGCCTCACAAGGCTGCCTTCCTCATGGACGACAGCACGTTTCATTCATTTCCCAGAGCACTGAGAAGAAGAATGAGGAGGGAAACCTCTCCAGACCTCTTTTACTTCAATGAGGCATTAAACTCATACATCATCACTGCAGCATCCTTGTACAGCATCCTGGGGCGATGCTGCCTTGGCCTTTACTTTCAGTCTCAGGGGCTCCCAGTTGCTCATTCCTCTGTTGTTATAGAGCTAAAGAGTGCTCAGCTTCTGCATGTGAAAGATCTCAATTTTTATTATGTGATTTGGGGTACTTTGAAGGTAGAATTTGATGCTCTCTGCTGGCCTCAGCAGGACAGCAGCTGAAACGGCCCAGAGGAGTGACAATCTGCCGCCCTGCTGCAGGCAAAGGCCTGGAGCTGGGCATTCTTTTCTCACTTTGCTCTGTGGGTCTTAATTGTACTTTCTTATAAGTACTTTACTGTGTCTTGGCCAATGCCTACAGGATCCCTTGCCCACAGAACCCCTCAAATCTTCCTACCTTATTTCACAGGCATCTCCCCAGCACCCAACTTACCTTCCAACCCCTCCAAATCCTTCCTGTGCTGCCCCTCTAGCAGCTTTACTCAAGGCTTGCTACGGGAACTTTCTCTGGGCGTTTTGCAGATGCCTCTGGCTGTGCACAGGCTGCCGGGCAAGGGGCCCTCGTCGAGGACCCGTGACTTGGCTCAAGGAGCTGCTTTCAGCAGCCCAAGTCTTTATTGTTGTTAACACACAGATTCCTGGAGCATTCACACAGAAGCAATTAAGGCCATACTCGGCCGGGCTCTTACTGTGTCTAATGGGCACTTAATAAGTATTTAGGCTCCTATTATACTTCCCCCGTTCGGAAGTGCAAATTTATTAGGCTCTTTACCCAGTCCGAAGAGAGGAATGGCCATGGTGACTAGGACCGACAGACATCAGAATGTCCTGCATGGGGGGCTCAGAGGCATTGTCCGGGACAAAAGCAGGCAGCACTTCCTCTGTATTTTCTCTGAATCAGTTCTTTTAAAGCAGAGCTTTAGGAACCTGTGCAGCATCCTGGACTTGGTCCTTGTATGACAGGACCTGATGCAAGGAGTCAGTGACTTTATCACACAACGTCACAAGCTTCTTTGAGCAGACTGAAAGCAGAAAGTCTTTTGCCCTAACATCATAGCAATCATTCACCTAATTTATTTCAAGATTTCTCTTCAGGGACATTACCCTGTGAAAAGTGCTTTAAAAATAAAACTCAGACAAAAATATATTCTGATTGTAACCCAAGCCCGAGGGGACTCAGATGCTTCACAAATAACAACCACCATGCTCCTGTCTCTGCTGCCGTTTTTCTTCTCTCTCTGGTTGCATCCTGAACCCCACCTGTGCCGTGGAGCAACCAAGCCACCCCAAGGCAGACTCAGACTGAGCAGGGCAGTTTGGAACTAAATGTTAAAAACGTTCTGCTCTATTTTAAAACTTTTTTGGTTTGTTTGTAAAAAACCCAAACCGACCATGCTGCTTCTTTGTCCAAGGTGAAATTCTGTGGCAGGAAACACAGCCTTGGAGAAAGATCCAAAGCACTGCCTCTTCGCCTAACATTTTATTAATTTTTCATCTCCTTGACACATCCATTTAGAAGCATCTTGTCAACACTGAGTGGCAAGTGCGTGCCCCTATTGCAGACATGCTTTGTTTGTGTGGAAATTGAGTAGACATGGTGCCTTGTTGGCGTAGCTGAGTTTTTACTGTGTGTAAATAAGAAATCATAGCAATTTCTCAGTGTAATTGGTAGAAGCATTGTGCTTTTGGTTTGATTTGATAGCTGTCAAACCAAGTTATTTCTCTCTGTCTTACTGAGGTGGCTCTATATATTAACTTGCCTCTGAGGTACTGCCTTATATTACTGAGAATTCCCAAGCCCACATCATCCCTTCTTTGGTTCCTCAAAAGAAAGTGCCTAGGATGACTAGAAGGTTGAAGGTCTCTAGCCTCAAAATCTGATGATCTGCCTTAGGCAGAAGTGAGGAGCTTAAAAAGCACTCCTCACTGGTGTAACCTTTCCATCATGTTCCTCATGACCCCATAATTGTAATAGTCAAAACACCAACATGTTCTGATGTTAATTCAAGGTGTGTTAATAGGTGCTTCAGTAGCAGTCCTATTAAACCATCCCCATTGTTCATGGGCACACTTTCTGCTAATCTATAGATACTGAGTATATTGCAATCTCAATTCAACTTGCTCCAGTCACACCTTTCATTTCAAACTAATAATTTGCTCAGGATTATCATAGACTCATAGAATGG
>VWYK01114559.1:169603-254698 GCA_013399775.1 Semnornis frantzii | reverse complement strand
GTATGGCAAGAAGGTATACACAGACATCAATCAATGCCTGTGGTATAAATGATCCTTACAGCAGCTCTCAAAGATCTGCATGTCCCTAGGGGAGCAACTGGCACCCCAGAGAAGCAGTAAGTTGTTGATGGATACTTGGGGCTGTGGGGAGCAGGTGAAATGCTGGGATGTGCTTGCTGATTTGCCTGTGCAGCCTGGTCTCCAAGGTACAGGAGCCTGCATCCTTTTAAGCCTGCGAAAGATCATGCAGAGGCTTGATGACAAAACACTGAACACTTAAAATCTGGGATTGGAATGAAGCAGGATCTTGTTACAGCCTTGATTTTTTTTTTTTTTTTTTAATTGTTCCCAAAGTGATTACTAACAGATATGTTAATCCTGTGTCAGAATCAGTGGGCTGAGCTGAGGTGGAGGGGCCTGGTTTGGAGCTGCTGTCCAGGAACAGCAGCATTGCAATGCAAAAAGCAAAAAACTCATGTGGGTTTTTATAGGCTGTGATGAAACGAGTGGCAGTCCCAGTTTATATGTTTTATGTCTTGTGCTGGTTAGCTTGATATGTTGGTCACTCAGTGATCACCTGCCCTGTCATTTTTGCAGTTATTTGTGAGCCCTTGAGGCTTATCAATTACTTCTGCAGGCTGTAAGTTACCTGTTTTGAGAGTGTAATTTGTTTATAATATATGTTTTAACAGCCTGATTTGTTTCGTGTTTGTAATTAATTTTGAGCTTTGAGTCTAGAATTGCAGGACAGATGATTATGGAGAGATCTATTACCTTGAATAGTGCCACTAAAGACTTGTAATGTGGTGGGATTTGGTCTCTTTTATTATTGAGCTCAATTTAGCAGTCCTGGGGCTGCCATTTAGGGCCAGTGACAGAAGAAGCAGGATACCATTGGTACCATCATAGAATGTCAGGGGCTGGAGGGGACCTCCAAAGCTCACCCAGTCCAAGCCCCCTGCCAGAGCAGCATCACCTATACCAGATCACACAGGAGTGCATCCAGGCAGGTCTCCAGAGGAGGAGACTCCAGACCCTTCTGGGCAGCCTGTCCAGGGTTCTGTCACCCTTACAGGGAAAAAATTCCTCCTCATGTTTACATGAAACTTCCTATGCCTCAGCTTCCACCCATTGCCCCTTGTTCTGTCATTGGGCATCACCCAGCAGAGCCTGGCTCCATTCTCTGGGCACTCACCCTTCAAGTATTTATAAACATTAAAGAGGTCACCTCTCAGTCTCCTCTTCTCCAAGCAGCACAGCCCCAGCTCCCTCAGGCTCTCCTCATAAGGAAGATGTTCCATTCCCTTCAGCATCCTTGTGGCTCTGCATTGGACCCTCTCAAGCAGCTCTATGTCCCTCCTGAACTGGGGGGCCCTAACTTAGCCGTTGGGGCCACTTAGGAATACAGAATGTGTCTGTTGTGTAACCAAGAATCATTAACTGTATAAACAATGAGAAACTGGAGCTGTGGGCTTGAAAAAGAAGTAGTGAAGAGAAGTAAACTGGTTTAGACTCACTGCAGTCAGTCTTGTCAACCACACCAGACAGCCTAGGGAGCATGCACATCCTGCACCTTCAGCAAGGGGAGTGGGAAGCGAGAGGCTAAGTGGAAAACGCTGCTTGCTGGTAGAGCACAAACCTTATGAGGAGTGGCTGAGGCAGCTGGGGTTATTCAGCCTGGAGAAGAGGAGGTTCAGGGGAGACCTCATTCCTCATTGCTCTCTACAACTACCTGAAAGGAAGTTGTAGCCAGGTGTGGTTGGCCTCTTCTCCTAGACACCCAGTGACAGAACAAGAGAACACAGTCTAAAGCTGTGCCAGGGCAGGTCTAGGCTGGATGTTAGGAAGAAGCTCTTCACAGAAAGAGTGATTGGCATTGGAATGGGCTGCCCGGGGAGGTGGTGGAGTTGCTGTCCCTGGAGGTGTTTAAGAAGAGGCTGGATGAGGCACTTAGTGCCATGGTTTAGCTAATTAGAAGGGTTAGGTGATAGGTTGGACTTGATCTCAAAGGTGCTTCCAACCTGCTTAATTCTGCAATTCTGTCATCCCTTTTGTCCTCCCTGTACTTGACAAGCCTGTGCCTTCTGCTTTGTCTAGAAGCACCTGAATTTGTTGGGATCATTTCTCGGGGCTGGCAGAGGTGCACAAAAATGGCAACTGCAGAAATGCTAGTTTGTCCTCCACTTTTAACCAATTCCCCACTAACTGGTGGTTGGAAAAGCGCGTGTTTGGAACGCTTGTGTAATGTGGGCTATTATCCCGCTAATTCCCTGTCCATCTGTAGGATAAACGTCTAGGCTGTGTGTAAACTATACCCAGTCTATATCATACATAATGTATGCCTGTATATGATAATGTGCCATGGATGTCAAATTCTATTTTATTAAATATAAGCTGCTCTTCCATCTGCGCGTTGGAGACCCCATATATTGTTTGCCAAAAAAAGCGCACAATTTCCAAGCCTTGTGGAATTCCACATGGATCGATGTGCAGTACCTCAGCTTCTTCTCCCTTCCACTGTTACAACTCTGTTAGCTTCAGTTCCTCATCCACGGTTTCTTCTTGCAATGCCAGGCTCTGAGAGTTCAGCAGCAGTGCGAGCCCAGTGGAGCCTCTCTGCCAACCCCCTCCCCATGGAAGGCTCCTTGCTGGCGGCAACTCCACTGGCTGCAGAGGTGATGAAGCTCTGTCCTCCCTCCCAGCCTTTCCCCGCAGTGATCCGGCACTCCGGCAATGATGGCGAGGCCTTCAAATGAGCAAAGAGACAAATGTTTGTCGTAGCTTTTTAAGCTTTGGCAGACAAGCTGCTGGGACCTTTAGTTGGCACCTCTCTGTGGTTCCAAAGGAGCCAACCTTGTCACGGCTGCCTCCCCCCTCCCCTGCACAGCGCCCGCGTTGTTTGTGTGCGTGCCTGCGTCTCGCGATGCTCTGCAGCCGAGATTGACGGGGACCAGAAGCCAGGTTCATCAAAGCCACAGATTTCTGATCCAGAATTACAGTGACTGATCTGTGCCAACACAGACCTAGACTGCCCAGATAGACTGAGCGGGAGGAAAGTGTAATGCCAAAAAGAGAGAAGCTGAAACCTAATTAATCGGAAACAAATAAGTCATCTTAATGGCAGTCCAGAAGTAGTACCAGTTTCATTGGAAAGTATCCTCTGTTCCCTAAGGATGACATTGTGCAGGAATTCTACTGCCAGTTACTGCCATCAGAACTGCTGAATGGTGAGAACCAAATGAGTTACTGCCTCCAATGGGCTCTAGTTTGCAGATTTAAAGCTCCCTGCTATTTCAACTTCAAATTCTGCTTATGGCTCTTCGCCTCTCCCCTGGCATACCTCTGAAGGCCTGTTGGGGTTTTGCTGTTTGAGTAAGACTCACCTAGTACAACTTATGTAGAAGCTGTCAGACTGGGCAGTGGCTGGAGGTTGTGTTGCATTATTAGGATTAATATTAGAGAATTAATTAATATTAGAGATCAGGGAATGGAGACTCTGCTCTGTCACTGGGGCTGCTTCTGTTGGGTTCTTTGTCTTAGAAAAAGGGCACATTTCCAGAAGCAAAGGTGGAGAATACCCAGTTATGAGGGTTTCCTCTCTTCTCTCTCTTGGAGTAAGTACAGGTGGCAGGCAACAGAGATAGAGGTGTTTTGCACTTCCGGCTCATCAGCAGAGACCTTCAGGAGGAGACCTGAAGGAGGAGACCCCAACCTGTCCTGGGGTTTGCACAGCACAGACGTTGCTTTGGCTCAGGGCGCAGTGGTGCTGTTCAGCACTTACAGGAGCACAGTGCATAGGGATCTCATTTTGTTCCATCAGGGCAGGAACCAGGTCCGTGACTGCCAGATACCCACTGCATGAGCAGTTCCATCCTCAGGCTGTCCTGAGTGACTCTGGCAGCATGTCTCATCATTGCAGACACATGCTGTTGTGCTTGGGACTGGCAGATAACAAAAGGCAGTACTTGCTGGAAAAGCTTGCACTGGAAGTACCTCTGATGGGTAAGGCAGGAGAGGGCAGCTACAGGTGCTGGGAGCTGCAGGGAGAGAGGTAGTGAAAGCAGTGAGAAAACATCCCTGTCCTGTCTGAAGTGCTTTGGATGGAATCTGGTGTTTATCTGTCAACAACTATTAGACCCCACAGATTAAAACACCCCAACTCTTAAGAGCAAATGTTGGACGAGAGAGAAATCTCTACTGTTTCCTTGGTTACAGAAGAACATGAATAAATTATATGGGGGAAAAAAGCACTCAGTAGATTCTAAGTGGTCACTTGTGACAACTGGTCCTTCAAGTGTTTTCACTGGGAGGAAGGAGCCAGAGCCCATCCTCTCTGCAGATGGCCTCTGTTTAAAGGCTTGGGAGCCCACCACACATGGCAGCCAGCTCCTGCAGCCCAGCATTGGGCTGGGGCCCTTCTGGGCTGTGTGGTTGCTGATCCCAGATTGCTCCTGGTGTGGGGCTCAGGGGAGGGAAAAGCAGGTGTGGGGGCCTCACATCACACCTCTGCTATACATTGGGCTAAACTCCTGCTTGTGGGAAAATGTAGATGAGTTTAGGTCTGAAGCCTTATTTAGAAATCTGCAGAGCCTAATTTTCTACCAACTGGGTTTGCAAAGCCTAAGTGTGACTCTGGGTATTTCCATATGGAGCCGCTTTACCAGTGTGAGGTGCGAATTGAAGGTTCCTCTTCTCTAGGAAGATTTATTTTGTGGACTACTGTATTTTGACTTAAAAATATTTTCTTTCCTATCTAGTTGGTGGTGTTTTGGAAACTGAGCTAACCTAGGCAGCTATTCTTGGGGTGGAATAAGTATATCCTTCTGGCTGGCTGTGCCAGGTTGATTACTCATTATGTAAATGCACCTGTGAGAACCCAGTCAGGCCAGCAAGACTTTGAGTGTCTAGGTGCCAAATCTATGGAGGGGGGCCCTTGAGATACCTTCCCCTTGTCTTCTCAAAAACCCCAGTCCTATCTCATTCTAAAGGCTACTGCACTCCCAGATGCACTGCTGGTCCCACTGAGGTGTTTTGTTCAGGGAGAGCAGCAAAAGACAAATGAACCTGGTCAGAAAAGAGAAGGAAACGGGGGCTGTCTGCATTTTCTGCTGGAGGCTGGGATAGTGACCAGCTTTCCCAGGATGGCCATTACAGGTGTGGCATGTGCAAAGGATTGCTGTAGGATTGCTCAGGGCTGTGGCCCACAAATGGTTTTAGAGTGTTCGAGGTGTCGTCTAAAGCTGGTTTCCTTAGAGCTGCTGCAGGAAGGTGTTCGGCAGGCCTGAGAGCCAGCAGACAAACTGCAGAAGCAAAGGCTGTGAGAGTGTTTGCCTTTCAGGACAGTCAGGATGGTGACTGAGGGGGTCACAGCTGTTCCTGAGGATGGTATCAGATAGGAGTCATTCCAGAAAAGAGAGTTCTTTACCGGGGCACCAGTGTGCTGTCCTGGAGCACAGCAAGAACTTGCTGGGGAATGCCCTCAGACAGCAAAAGGCAGTGTTCAGAACCCACTGCCATGGAGCTGGCTGAGTTGTTGGAGCTCCTCAGGGGCACATGGAGCCCCAGTGCATGTACAGACTGGACAGAGCAGGCCACAGAATCCTGTCAGACTGCAAATGGAGACCTGCTGCCATGTGCCAGCTGAGCAAGGTTCCTTCCCCACACATGGGCATCTCCAATGACTGCGAGGCTGCAGCATGCAGGCAAACATTGCTGCTGGGATTGGTTCTGGAGACAAGGGGCTCTGAGCAGCATTCTGTTAATTCCTGCCATTTACAATTCTCAGACATGAAAAGTTAACACAGTTTGGAAGAGTTGGGGTTTTTTAAAAATTTTTTTTCGTTGTCTTTTTTTNTCGTTTTCGTTTTTTTTTTTTTTTTTTTTTTTTTTTTTTTCCTGGCACTTACAAGTTCAGCATGCTTTTGTGCATTCCAAGCAGTCCTGCCCAGATCTGCCACCTGTTCCATAATTCTGGGTATAGGCAGGCTATAGTTCTTTTCCATATGGGCAGCGTAATTCCATTAAGTAGCAATCCAGCACTCTTTTTTTAACATTAAACCTCGAGAGTTAATCATCCATCTGTGTGTAATCATTGATTCCATTAAGCCTTATGGCCTTGTCAGATTATCAAACATTTTAAACAGCACTTTTCTTTTTTTTTTTTTTCCCTTTCTTTCTTTTCTCCCTCCTCAACAGCAAAAGCATTTGTTGGGGGCATGGCTAGATGGAAGCTTTCAAAACACACTCAGGTCTCATACAGACGTTTACATTTCCCATCCTTCTCCCTGTTCCAAAAGACAAAGCTTGCCTGTACAGGCTGTGACACAGGTGATCCATTCAGGTATTTCTTAACAGGCAAAGCAGGGACATTTACTTGATGTTAACACCCCCACCCAAGAACCCATCCCCCCTCAAACTCCTATCCCTGGTGATTCAAACAGTCAAATCATTCTGGTCCTTTTGGGGGGAATTATGGTAATTTTGTGGTAGTGAGAACAGGCTCAGATCTCCAGACTGATGCAGCCAACGTTTCTTGTGAAAACAGGGGCAGCCTCATTGTGAGATGTGCCTGTGGAATGCTTCCCATGAAGCAGAACACAGAGAGCTGCTTTTTCCACCTGGGATTTGGAAAATAGTGCCATCATGTTCCTGAAATTATCCATATTCTCCTGACTGTGACAGTAAAGCTTTGCACAAGCATCCAGTTGCAGCCTTACTCTTGTCCAGAAACGCCTAAAATCAGAGCTCAGTGCTGGTGTCTTCGAAGAAGAGGAAGGAAATGGCCTCAGGACTGCTTGGTAGCTGCAGAGAGAGGGAGTGGTGGGGCAGCATTGCTGCTAACAGGTGGTTAGTGGCAGGAGTTAGCACTGCTTCTCACCAGACTTCTTTCCTTCCCTACAGATTAATTTCCCTTCAATGTCTGTAGCATGGATTTCAGTATCTTAAAGGGGCCTACAAGAAAACTGGGGAGGGACTCTTTAGGATGTCAGGTAGTGATAGGACTGGGGGGAATGGAACAAAACTAGAAATGGGTAGATTCAGACTGGATGTCAGAAATAAGTTCTTCACCATGAGGGTAGTGAGACCCTGGAAGGGGTCGCCCAGGGAGGTGGCAGAAGGCTCATCCCTGGAGGTGTTTAAGGCCAGGCTGGATGAGGCTCTGGACAACCTGATCTAGTGTGAGGTGTCCCTGGCCATGGTAGAGGGGTTGGAACTGGTTGATCCTTGTGGTCCCTTCCAACCCTGACTGATTCTATGATGCAACGATAGCAGGGAATGCTGCCTAGGGAGGAGCAGTACTATTTCGGGGGCAGGGCTGCTTTTGTGCATGAGAGCATCAAATACCCCAGCCAAAGGCTGATGGCAGTGCTGCAGAAGCTCATCCTTTATTTATTCTGTGTTTGTGGTTCAGCTTTGAGAACATTTAACCTGGAACTCAACCTAAAATCCCACAGTAGGAGTGTGTGTGAATGGGAAGGGGATTTTGGGAAATGAACTCTACTGTGTCCAGTTCTGGGCCC
The DNA here is from genome assembly GCA_013399775.1 of Semnornis frantzii. Lineage (NCBI taxonomy): Eukaryota > Metazoa > Chordata > Aves > Piciformes > Ramphastidae > Semnornis > Semnornis frantzii. The sequence continues at coordinate 247,178 of VWYK01114559.1, read as the reverse complement.
CTCAATTTAAGAAAGATGTTGAGGTGCTTGAACGTGTTCAGAGAAGGGCACCAAGGCTGGTGAGGGGGCTGGAATACTCTCCTGTGAGAAGAGACTGAGGAAGCTGGGGCTGTGCAGCCTGGAGAAGAGGAGGCTCAGGGCAGACCTCATTGCTGTCTACAGCTACCTGAAGGGAGGTTGTAGCCAGGTGGGGTTGGGCTCTTCTGCCAGGCACCCAGTGACAGAACAAGAAGACACCACCTCAAGCTGTGTCAGGGCAGGTTCAGGCTGGATTCTAGAAAGAAGATCTTCACAGAAAGCCCATTCCAATGCCAATTACTCTGCCCAGGGAGGTGGTGGAGTCGCTGTTGCTGGAGGTGTTTAAGAGGAGGCTGGGTGAGGCACTTAGTGCCATGGTTAGTTAATTAGAAGGATTAGGTGATAGTTCAGACTCCGTGATCTTAGAGGTCTTTTCCAACCTGGTTGATCCTGTGATTTTGTGATTCTAAGCAACATGTGAGGCTTCCAGCCTTGAACTGCATTTGTGTCCAGTACTGTGCTGGGTTGGTCCTCGCCTTCTGAAGAATCTTCATTCTCTTCAGCGCTTTCTGCTGCCTTTCTCTCCAGTCATGCATACCTGAGGGTCTGCCTCAGCTTTTGTGCCCATCAAAAATTTCCCTTCCTCTGGGCTTGGATTAGTTAGCCTGTGAAAAGTGTTAGCTTCATCTTTGATGGCACTTGACTCAAATTGTGTCCATGATGAAAATGAAGGTATAAAGATTGTGAGGGGTGAAGTGAAAAAGTAGAACCAGAGNTTTCTTATTTCCTTCTTAATTACACTAATTTTTTTTCCCTTGAAAAATATTAGAGTGATAATTAGGCCACACATCATGTGTGGTTGGATAAATACTACTTACATGTTGAGAAAAGGGGCAGAAGAATTCTATCTAATGAAAGGAACCGGTGCCAAATAGTAGAAAGATTTGTGTTTGTCTTGAAGAAATCAAACTGGTTCACCTCAGCTGAACTGGGAGATGTGCAAAGGCACTCTTAGGAGTGGGGCTGCAGGCTGCACTTGTGTCTGTCTGGGGAAAAAAAAAAAATGTCATTTGCAAACTTTTCATTGTTCTGTGGAGCAGAGAGACCTGGTTTGCTAACAGCAACTTTGCTAGGCTTTAAAGAGAGGTGTTGCAGGTGTGTTCTATGGATGAAGAGCAGGTGTGCTGCTCCTAGTAGTGGGGGCAAGGCAGTCAGATTGCGGCAGGATGTCCCTGTGCTGGATTCAGGAGAGCAGCTGGGGAGGTGCATTTGATCCAGTGAACTAACGTGCACCAGTGTGGGAACAGCCTGGAACTGGAGCGTTTGTCCCATTTCAAGCCTTAAAATTTCGGCAGTCACCCTGCTGATGCCTCCTGCAGGCTGAGTTATTTCATCAAGGGAGATTTTACTTAATTGGCCATAAATAGTACTGGTGAGTCTGTGGAGCTCTTGAGGACAGAAGGCAGCACTCAGCTCTTCTCAGGCTTTGCTGCGAGTGAGCGCAGGGAACGGTTAGCAGGAACCAGCAGGGATTTCTGGGACATTTGCTGGCATTTGTCACACTTGTCATTTCTGTACAGAACTTGGAAGTCTTTGTGTGTCTGCTGCTCTTTCCTGGTGGAACAGGGAGCAGTGGTCAGTGTGAGTGGGTTGGATCCCACTTGGATTTGGCAGAGAAAAATGGGCGAAAAAATGCTCAGAAGCCTCCTGGAAAGTTCCAACTGTGACACCTTGAAAAGGGAAAAGTGTCCAAAGTTGTAATTCTGACAACTCAGAACCAAGGCAGGGAAGTGCCCAAAGTTGTAATTCTGACAACTCAGCACTAAGGCAGGGACTTTTCTGGCTGACAGGCAGAGAGGCTGTAGAGCTGTTCCTTAGTGAAAATGCACTGAGCCTTCCATTCCAAAAGCTGCTGCTTTTTGTACCCTCACAAATTTCAAAAGCAAAAAGGCAAGCAAGTTGAATTGCTGCTTATCTCCTGGTGTGCTTCCTGACCAGGTATCTCTTCAGCAGGTGGGAGGTGCCTGAAAAGCATTTGTAGTGATTTTACACTCCCTTTAGTCGTGCAGTGAACGTTAGATGTTACAGCTGCAGATAAAACGATTCTGCTTGTCTGTTGGGCCACCAGTTTGCACCATGCACAACACAGGGCTAGTAGTAAAAAATATGCTTAATGCCCCAAAATGTGACCTAGTCTCTTCAGCTCCAGTTGTAGAGCTGTTGTTTCCTCTTCTTGGCTTGTACCAGGAGAGACCCACTGAGTCCTGTTTTAAGCAATTAGAAAAGTTGCCTTTCTCCAATCAAAGAGAGGTATTAGTGAAATGAATGGGAGTAATTAAATCTAATTTAGTCATGTAAATGAGTTTAATTAAAAGAAATCTACCCTTTAATAACTTCAGGGGGAGAAAGGGCTCCTTGTGGAGCACAAGGTTTGGTTAAGCTAACAAGACACAATAGCAGCACTGATGAGCCCTCGCTGTTGGCATCTGCTTGTGTCAGCGGTGACACAGCCTGGCCCCTGGGTGTGGGGGGGCTTCAGTCGCCCTGCTGCCACTGCTCTGCGGGCTGGGGTCTCACCTCCATTGGCCTACGCTGGTGGAGCTGCAGGAACCTGGAGAAAAAGCAGGGAGTGACTCTGGGCGAGGGAGCTGAGTCCCCAGTGACTGCCCGTCTGTGGCCATTGCTGCTTGGCAAGGGGAAGACATTCCCGGGCTGAAGCCATCCTCAGCGTGAGCAGCTGAGGCAGCCGTGGACCAGCTGTGCTCTCACTGCTGGTGGAGACACCAAGCTGAGTTCAGCCGGCTGCTGCTGCAGCTGCTGGCTCAATCCTCGCGCCTCGGTGTGTCCTGGTGGGACGAGAAGGGAGAGGGCAGGCAGCAGGACAGAGCTGGTACGAGTCTGACAGCTCATAGCCATATGGAGCTCGTACAGAGAGAATACAAACCTGCAGGCCTAGCAGGAGTGTGGCTGCTGCAGAGGAGCACCCGTCCTGTGCTCTGTTGAAGTGGCTGCTTCGTGTTTCCCGAAGTCTGAAGCAGCTGTAACCATTGGTAGGCTTCAGCTGATGTCACAGTCATGGGCTGGGAGCTTCATCTCTGTGGCTGCAGCTGCTGATGCTTCAAGTCCCACTCAAGTTGTTTGGTGGCTGGCAGGCCAGAGGCACAGTTTTGGAGCCTCTTTCTTGGCTGGCAGTAAGGAAGCAGCATGGGGTACACCTACACTGCAAACAAATAACCCTGGGTGAGTCGCTGCTGCAGATCCATAAACACCAGGGTGTGTTTGCAGTAATTAAAAGCCCAGAGGCAAGTTACAAAACAAATGAATTTAAACAACAGCTAAATGGAGCTGAGCAAGGGCAGGGGAGAGAGAAGAACAGTGTCTGGTTCCAGCGAGCTGGAATTCAGCCTGGGATTTTTCAGCAGGCTCTGAGGGCGCAGTGGTGTCTGCCGGTGGTGCTGGTGGCTCTTGCAGACATACCTGTATGTTCTACACTGAGCATTCAGAGACAGGCAGCTTGGGATGGTTGGAGCAGGGAGCTGTCAGCAGCACCTGAGCAACCCTCCCCAAGAGCCAGGTGGACTGTAAGGTGAGTCTAACCTCCTGGTTTTGGCAAGGAGTTGAGCCATGTCCATACCAGCTCAGCACCCAGCCCGAGCTAGCGTGGCCCCAGGCACCTCTCCCCTGCTGTGGCTGGGTGGTGGTCAGTGCTGTGGCACCTGCTACTGGGTCTTGGGGTTACCTGATGGCTCAGAGACCAGAAAAATCCTTTCTCTTTTGGGCAGTCGCAGTATCTTTGCATCTTCATCCTTTTAGTGCCTTTGGGCTTCCCTCTCAAATATTTTTGTCTGAACGCTGGCCCCAAAGGTTTGTTTTTTAATATTGGTGGCCGTTTGATGGTGAGTCTGGAAGCAAGTAAGACCTGGCTGCTCCTAAACATGGGGGCACTGGGTCAGGAGCAGCCAGTACCACAGCTGAACAGGAACTGTCACTTCAAGACCGCCTGAACTTCCCATTTGACAGCAGTGACAAGCCCCCAGACCCTTGCCTTTGGAAAGGGTTTCAGATAGCTATAGCTAAGCTGTTACAGGCATCTGCTGTTACAGTCCTGCAGCATTCGGTGCCTGCAGTCAGTAGAGCTGTCTGACAGAGAAGGCTGCTGCCTAGGTTGGAGCTCTTTGAAAGTGCTGTCAGGTGTACTCTGACCTCTCCACAAAGGAGCTCACCAGGAGTCTCCTGTGTGCTTCTGCCCTCCCTCAGACACATGGGGATTCCTGGATTCCAGAAAGGTTTAGGGTTGTGTGTTTATCTCTCTTAATTTAACCCCACTGGGACATCATTTGGCCATCAGTGTCAGTTTCTCTCTGCCTGCTCGGAACCCAGGGCTGAGTGATGCTCTTGTGGATTGGTGCCAAGGAGCACTCCCCTTCTGCTTGGTGCCAGCAGTCTAGCCTATGTCCGTGTCTGTACTCCAGGTTGTGTAGCTACAAATCTTTCTGATGAGCCCAGCTGTAGGCAGTGGAACCACCTCTGGTGAGCCCAGCTGTGTGTGATGGAACCACCTATGAACATCCAGTGGATTTGATTTCTCTGGAGTACAGCTTTCTGCCAGCAGTTGCTAGCTGGGAAGTCCTGTCATGTTTTCTCTTTCATGGTGCCTTGATGTTGTTTTGTTGTTGTTTTTTGGTTGGTTGGTTGGTTGTTTTCCCGACAGTAATCTCATAAAGCACCTCAGTTCCTCAATGATTATTTAGGGTTATGCATCTTGAATTCCACATGATGTTTCAGTGCAGATGTGTGTCTTCACGAGATGAAGCAGGCTTCTCCAGAGTCTGAATGCTTAGTTCTCACAGCCAGTGCTTGGGTTCAGCTGTCTGCTCGCTCTTGCAAACAAGAGCTGCTGGACATGTGCAGAGTGCCTGATTCCTTACCTGGCCAATTGCACGCTGCAAGGTTCAAAACAGCAACATTCCTCATGTGCCAAGGGCAGCATCCTGACACTTTGGCACCCTTGGATTGGAACATGCTGCAGAAGCTACCTCCTTGACGCTCTGACACCTGTTATTAGGAAAAGATTTTAGCTTATGTGTGTGGTGAGATTTTATTGGTTAAGGAGGTTCCACCTCAAAGCAAGGGAGAATTTCTTTACTGTAAGGGTCACAGAGCATTGGAACAGGCTCCTCAGAGAGGCTGTGGAGTCTCCCTCTCTGGAAACTTTCAAGGCCTGTCTGGATGTGTTCCTCTGTGACTTAGGATACGTTGTATGGTCCTGCTCTGGCAGGGGGGGTTGGACTTGATGATCTCTTGAGGGGTTGGAAGGGACCTAACATCCTGCGAGCCTGTGTGATGGGATAGGTGAGAAAGAGAATATAAACAGCTACTGTGAGCAACAGAGCAGCTCGGGAGGAGGGGAGTTAGGGATGTGCTAGGGACTTTTACATCTGTTAATGGTAGTCTTAAGACTCTGTAATGCTGGGAATTCTACAACTCCGTTAAAAAGGACTTCTGAGGTAATCTGCCCTCTGCATTTCTGGAATTCCATTGCTAGAGCAGCGGTGGGATTCCTGCCTCATTCATTGCCCAAATGGCCCTTGGATCAAGGAATTGCAACAGCAAACCCTTGTGGAGGTGAACATCTCCTGTGACCTACATGCCCTTTACTGCAGCTATAAAGCCTCTAGATAAAGAAATGAGCCTTCTTCATTGAATTGTCATGGCATGGGTTTTGCTGCTCCCAAACCTCTGCCCTGCTCCATGGTGTGTCTCAGACTGTCTCTGGGCAGGCTTTGCCTGTTGCACAGGATCCTCAGTTGATGTTTTACGTAGAAATGGTTAACCAAAGGCATCCCACAGTAGCTAACAGTCCAGCTCCTACTATGACCCCTGAGTAGTGGAAGTGTCCTGAGACAGCTCCAGAGGAACAGATTGAACAGTGCTGAGGAGAGTGGCAAGTGGAGGTCTTCAGTGAGTGAATTACATAGAAAGGAGTTAAGAGCATCTGAGTTAGCTTTGTTGCAAATGAAAGCTGTCCTTGAGCTGCCTGGTGTTTAATTTGCTTTTTGAAAACTAAATGCACAGGTCTGAAGATACTTGTTGGAGTGAGCAGGAGGGACAGTGGTTGCTTCAGGAGGACCAGTGGTTGCTGCAGGAGGTGGTGCCTGATGTAAGGTTCAGCCCTTCCTCCCCTTCACACTTCTTTAGGAGCTGCTGTCTCAGAAAGAAGAGTAAATGAGGCTCAGGCAGCTTTGCTGATGATGTCCTACACTGGTTATTGGCTTGCATCAGCTTCTCTGGAATTAAAACAATATATTTTCTCTGCAAATTATTTGCTTCTTCAGGGATTTTTTTCCAAGATGGTTCATCACCACAGTGGAAGCAGTTAAAGCTGTCAGTGCTCTATTGGAAGGCACTCAGTTTTACCAGCCCTAAAGAAAAATGCAGCCAGGACATAAAGTTTCTTGTTAATTGTCTGTCCTGGCAGAAAATCAAATTAAAACTTGGGGAAAGTTATTTAAATTAGGCAATTGCTAGAAACTTTGAAGCGAGCTACTGGGCTTTGCAGAACTATGGTTCGCTGCCTGCCTTTGCTGCTCCTCAGGCAATGTTTCTCCTCAAGCATATGGTGCCTGGAGGAAAGAACAAATCTGTGTTTGTGGTAGTGTGTGCAGGTTGCCTGGGTCCTGGAGCGTTATCTGACTGCTGTAGAAGGACCTCTGGATGCTATGAGGCAGGTGGCCTACTGTAGAGCACAGCTCAGTATCTCCGCTGCAGGAGGCAGAAGCATCCAGAATCCAGAGGTGTCCATGGAAGGGGGCTCTTGGCAGCAGCTGCCTGCATGGGTAACAGTGTGTCTGCCTGACCTCAACACACACTTACCTTCTGACAGGGGATGTGCCTGGTAGGTTCCAGGGTGTCCATGGGTATAGATGGTCTTAAGACAGCGTACCCTGGTTGGAGTCTATCTCCTCAGAGGTGCAGCCCAAGGAGCAGAGCCACCTGCTGCAGAGCTTCTGGTGCCTGCCGTGGCCACCACGGGCTGAGGTCAAGCTCTATAGGTGTGGAGGCTGCCTGTGGATGCTCCTGAGAACAGCCACTGCTACAAATCAAAGCTGGAGAGCACCACTCTTGGCTCTGCTCCCTCCTTTGTCCAACCTGGCAAATTCTTGTCTTCTGCACCAGGGGTATGGAAAGGCAGAGCTCAACAGTGACTGCAAGAATCACAGCAACCTGAAACAGACTGAAGGAAGAAAATGTTGTTTCTGGAATTGATGCAGAACAAGCCCAGTTCTGCTCTCCTTGACACCAGCCGTACGTGGGGATTAAATCCCCCAGTTCAATTGCATTACTCCGGATTGACACCAGAGAGCAAAATTTACCCTAACAAGAGGGTGTTGCTGCGGCTGCCTCAGTGCTGTGGGCACTGTGTGAGTGCCAGAGGACTCTGATCTCCTCTGTGTGCCCAAGCTGCTTGGTATTGGTCCCACACTGGAGCTTCTGTGGGTCTGATGGGCAGTGCTGCTGGGCTCACAGGAGGGGGAGCAGCCTGGGCTTGAGCATAGCAGTACTGGGGTGAGAGCAGCCAGGGCAGGCTTTGCTGCATGCTCCCAGCACGTGTGGGCACTGGAGCACTTTCAGGGATAGTGAAGTTTGTAAGTCAGCCTGACTCCTCTTCCCCCACCCCCAAAGGCATCTGACACACTTCTGAGCTAAAGTGGGTGATGCATAATTGAGCAGTGCTGTGTTTGAATGTGTTGGGAGCACAAAACATTCATCTGTATGAAAGCAGAGTTTGTGTATTAATGTGCACTTCCTTCATGCATTCCTGGTTCCATTAGCAGTGGAGGCATTGTGTAAGATAATAGAAATGATTAACTTTAATTGCACTTCTTTGTTGGGAAAATAGACATGTAATTAAAAATCTGACATGCCAGGTACTTTTTTTTTTTTTTTTTTCTTTCTTCAACAATTTACTTGTTGGCATCTCTTCAAGAGGGTGTTCACGAGGCCCTTACCACTGCCTCCTTCAAATACCTCACCAATTCCAACTTCTCTCTCAGAAATCATCAGTTTCTTATGCCCAGGCTGGCATGGTGGCTACCAAGTCCTGAGGGTTGCCTCCTCTTTTCCCAGAAGGAAAATATCTGTGGTTTTTAAAGTGTTCCTCGTGTTGTGAGGCACTTTTGTGTATTGATTTACTGGAAAATCCAATGCTTTTAGTGGAATCATAGCAAGAAAGCACACTGAAAATGGTAATTATTGGTGACTTGTGAGGCTTCAGGAGTAAATATTCTGCTTGCCGCCCTAATGAGCAGTGCTCTCACTTGAGCTCCAAGGCCTTTCTAGATTTGGCTCAGTTTGTCACTGTTTATCAGTGCCCCAAAAAGCAAAATAATAGCAAGAGTGCCATTCAAACCTGAAAGACCAGTGTGAGAGCCATGCTGTTTGCACTGGCTGAAAGAACCTTGCCTCAGCTTCTGCAGTCAGTCCTGCAAAGGGCAGGGCTTGGCCTGCACCACAGCTGGCTGTTGGCAGAATGAGATGGCTGCTCTTTGGAGCTGTGTCCTTGGTGTTTCAGCTGGTTTGTCTCATACCTCAGATCTGTGTGTCCAGGGCAGAAAGAACTGCAGTGGATACCCCTTACAAAAAACCAGCTCAGCACACCCCCAGAGAACCCCAACAAAGAACCCCAGCAGATGTGCAGCTGGGAAGATGTCCTCTGGCATGATTCCCTCCCTGTGCTGCAGTGGGGCTGACCACAAGGCTTCACCCTGTGTAGAAGGTGCCACTGCTGTGCTGATGGCTGCTGCTCAGCTGGTGCCCAGTTCTAGGAACGTGGCTTTGTGGCCCCTCCTTTTGTCTGCACTGTTCTGTCTCTGCCAGACTTTATTTTGTCCATCTTTACACAGCCTCTGTTGTTTTCTGGTTCTTTTATTGTCATTATTCAAAACATGAATAGAAGTGAATATCCTCTAAGTTATGAATGTAATCAATTTTGAGTCTTTAATTGTAATTTTTTTTCCATAAAATTCTTTTAATTTAGTCTAATATAATGGCACATCAAGCAGTAATGGGTACATTAAATTGAATCATGATGTTCATATACACATTTTATGACACAATCAAATATCCCAATGCATTAATTCATGTCAATCAGTTAATAAAATCAAATAGGAAACATTTCTCTGCTGCTGTTAACTGTGCTTCTCCCATTTAGCGGGTGACAGGATGGTGAGGACCTTTATATCTTGCCCAGCTCGTGTTTTCATCTCTGTCTTGGAGTTGCTATGTTTGCTTGCTTGCTGAGGACAAAGCCTGTTGGTTCCTGTGGCCCCTGACCAAACTGTGGCATTGGGGAGCAGAAGGCCACACCTCTGCCTCATCCTACCTGGCTCCTTTGGTACAGTCCTGTCCCCAGCGACTCCCACAAATAAGAAAGAAATATTAACTGTGAACAGGGGAATAGCTTCTCTTTAAAGAGTTCTTCACTTCTGATGTTTGCCTTCAAGGACAAAGGGAGGGAGTGAATTTGCTGGCCCTCTTTGTGGGAAAGGAGTTCACTGGACACAGTTGTCAGCAGTTGTAATTTAAGCAGGTTCTTCATGCTTCTCATCTGCTCCACATTACAGTCAGAGGTATTTTCACCTCCTCCTTTACAGCCTCAGAGTGTTTGATGCTTCTTTTTCTTCTGTGTGCAAGTGTTGTGCCCACGGAGAGAGAAGTGGGAGCAGTGATGGGATTTGGGGGAGTCAGATGGAGGAGATGAGGGATACAGATGCCTCCAGTGAGCCAGGTGACACAGAAGGCATTGGTGTGGCTCCACAGAAGTTCTGGAAACTGCCCTAGGGCAGTTTTGCTTTTCTGTTTGTAACCAAAGGTTTGCTTTCTAGTAAATATTTATTTTTCATTGGCAGCAGCCTACTGAAAGATATTTTTGGCTGCAGTTTAAAATCTTGGATTGGAGAATGCCCTTTTGTACAGCACATGCTTGGTGTGCACCAAAAGTTAACCACCACTGAGACTGTGAGGTGAAAGCCTTAGGAACTCCAAGCTCTAGGCTGGAGCAGTTGGATATAGGTTGGCAACAGCTCTTGGCTTCTCATCTGTGAGGACTCAGTGTCAATAAGCAGCTGGATGAATTGTGCCCAGATACTGCAGAGTATCCCAGTACTGGCATTCTCAGCCTGCACCCAGACCCTGCTTGCTTTCTGTCTCTCTCTTTATCAAGAGCAGAGTGACTGCAGGACTGACTCATGGTGCTTATCCTCCTGAGCAGCCATGGACAACCAAAGAAGGTGCTGGCCTGCTGCTGAGAGGCTTTGAGATCTAATATGGTACTAATTGAGAAGGTGCAAGAAAGGCCTCAGGTCATCAGCCACAGGAGAGAAAATGCCTGTGCTGAGACTGACCTGGGAATGATGAGAACTCTGCCAGGTGATGCAAAGTAGAAGTAAATCCAGACTGAAATACCTGAGATGAAAGAACAGTTTCCCATCAGTATCAGAGCTGATGTCACTGGAATTGTGCAAGAAGGAGCAGGTCCAGCACAAAGCTCTTCTTCCACAGGAGCCTAGGGCTCAGTGAGCATCAGCAAGGTCACATCGGCACCTCAGTGCCACCCAAAGGAGTGGCTCAGCTGGCTGTGGAAGTTGCCATGGGTCTGCCTGCCAGCAGCAACATCCTGAGTCTCAGTGGCACAAACTGTGGTGTTCTGGGAAGTGCCAAGCTCCCCTGTCACATGTGAGCATCTACCAGGGGACACATGATCCCTGCAGGACTGCAGGAGAGGCAGCTGCTGAGGCTGGCTGGTCTCATCTGTGCTCAGCTTCCCATCCCTCTTGTCACTTGCACTTTAAGAAAAAAGCTTTGGTGCTTTCTTCTAGCAAAGTTCTCTCCACTGACTTTTCACCCATGTATTTAAGAACCTTAAAGTAAAAAAAAACCACCAAAAAACCCACAAAAAAAAAAAAAAAAACCAACCCCTTTTGCCTGTTAGTTTCATTCTTTGGTGTGGATTTTCCTTTGTGTCTGTTGCCTTGTGAAGAAGCAGACATGAACCTGGTCATCATAAAGCCCTGGAAGGTCATGCAGGTTTCCAAGGCTCCAGCCGATAAATTGTTAATCAGATTTTGAACACTTCCCTTCCCATAGTTCAGTGAGTCCATCATTTGGGGCTGTTCAGCATCCCCAAGGGGCTGATTGCATCCTGCAGTTCCACACTGCTGTGAGCACCAACAAATGTGTTTTGTGCTCTCACCTTATACAGAGAGAAGTTGGTACCTTTGGTGCCCTTTCATAGCCTTTGTTTGAAAAGGGGAGTGGGGCTGTAATTTGATGAATTTAACTAAGACTTAACTGGATTTTCAACAGGGACTTCCAGCAAGCAGAGGCCTGAGACTTACACAAGCAACCGACTTGGACACTGATCGCTGAGTGAAGATCAGAAGACTTTAGCCTCAGGTTAGTGAGGAGTTTCTAAAAAAACTCATTTAACTTAATGGCATTTGTTTTGTTGGTTGGCTGTTTGTTGCTCTCCTGCTCCAACTTGTTGAGTTCCTTCATGTAATCCTGTACATCATGGACATCATTTGTCACTGGATAGAAATGAGGGCAAGAAAACAGTTGTGTCTGTACAGAGTCTTACTCATAGTGGTCAGAGTGCTTGATAAACTCAGGTTAATAATTCTGACTGAGGTTCACTGGCCTCACCTCTACTGAAGGGTCATGCTTCTGGAGAAGCAGCAAGAAGCAGAAAGTTTTGTGGAGCACATAGGGACTTGTCCAGAGTTTTCTCTAAGCTCATGTATGCCCTGAGACCACACATGATACTTCAGATCAGGATTTCACTTCTTTCCTCACTTCTGTATCAAGGCATACTCAGAAACAGGAAAGGGCTTACCTGTTCTCACTGAAGAGCAGCATTCAGTTTGTTCTGCCTGCTTTCAGCAGGAGACCTGAGCCTGATGGAACTTCTTTAACCTGTGTGAAACTGTCTGGGACCCGTGGCAAGTTTCCGTTTCTCCTCTGCAGTGGCTGAAGCCTGCTGCCTTCCTGGCAGCGCCTGCCTGAGCTGACAAGGTCAGGTAGTGTGAGGAGCTGAGGTGTGCACTGCGTGTCACAGCTAATGGCTTCTGACGGCTGCTGACATCCCCTTGTGCTGGAGATGTTCACAGGGAGGGGGGCTGGTTAAGGAAACCTTTGTGCCAAACCAGGAAGCTGCTAGTTACAGCATGTTTGTATTCATTTGGGACTTCAAGACATTTGTTTTCACAGGGGCTGAGTTTAGGGGCTTCATTGTTCTTTTTTTCCTTCTTCTAGTTCTTGCTGCTTCTGAGCTCTCTGAGCAGTGGTGTGTGAGGTGGTAACTGGCAGAGATGGCTAGCTGTGGCTAGACAGAAGTAGCAGCCCTGCCTGCTGCCCCTTCATCCTGCATGTGTGAAGAAGCCTTTCCCATCAAACTCTGCTACTTAATGGTCCTTATCAAAAGTAGTTTTCAGTTTTTGTTCTTTATGCTTTGTGGCAGAGGTTCACTCTCCTTTCACCCAGAGGTGTTCCTCTGCTTTGCCTTCCTTCTGCACAGGTTTGCCCCATAGCTTCAACTGCTGACCAGCCCCAGCATTACCTCCCTGGCAGACAGTCAGTGGCTCAGGCAAGCGAAGAGAAAGTAACTCTGCTTTCAGAAGGGAAAGGTTTCACCTGGTATCATGTCACTGAAAATAGAAATGCTTAGAGAACTGCGCCCCCCTTCACCACGCTATCTGAGAGGCACTTCCTGTGCAGACAGCTCCCTCCTGCTTTTCACAGTCCAAGTGGGACAACACTTCTTCGTTTCCCCATGTCTTCTTCCTGTGTTGTGCCATATTTCCTTGCCTTCTGACCAGGCTCTCTGGCAAGAACTGGTGGAGAGGAAATTTGTTACTTACTGCTTGTTTTCATCTGCACCTTCACCGCTTCTAGAGCCTGCTTCAGGGGTGTGCTGAACTTCGATACCTGCTTTGCATTGCATCTGGTATTGGAAGTAGCCACTGTGTAAGTGTGAACGAAGAGCTGGGTGAAGATAAAGTCCAAGATTTGTAAAAGAGTTGTTCAAGGAGGAGAAATCTTGACGGCAGCTGTGCTAGTCTTAGGTGTGAAATATCCCTAAACGTGCTGTGCTTGGACGCCAGCTTTTCTATTGCGTGGGCTGAAGTCCTCCAAGCCCTTGTGTTTTTGTCTCATCTGATATTAGAGTTGATGTAAGAGCAATGAGAAATGACAACTTCATGCATCTGGATCTTCTGAGAGCACGAGTGTGAGAGGGAAGGGAAGGGGAGGACCCGAGCAGGATCTCTGCAGCTGGCACAGGCACGGGGGCCCTCTGCTGATGTGAGGCCGCACTGGAGCCGGGCTGCCAGCGGGCCAGGCTCTACTGGCCAGGGCACCCGCTCCAGAGAACCCCAGTGCTGCCCCGCAGCAGTGTCCGGCTTTTCCCTTCCCTGCCTCTGGAATTATGAGGGAGATTTGTAGGAGTGCTGATCTGCAGCAGAGACAGATGAGCACAGTAAGCTGAGTTTAAGCGAAAACTCTGGCAGTTGGTAAAAGCTGGCCCAGCCTTTGTGCTCTGCCCAAGGTGCTTTCAGAGAAGAATGAATGCACTTACTGTGGTGATAATGTTGAGGGGAAGGGGAGAGGAGAAAGTGATGCAGTGCTATTGTCAGTAAGGGAAAGAGCAGCTTTAGTGGTATTTGCTTGCTAAAGGGCTTCTCCTGAGGAAGGTGTTAAAATTACCCAGGTTTCTGAAGGAGAAAAAGGATGTTGAGATTATTTCCCTCCAGATGCAGTGCTCTGAGGCAGAGTAGCTCTGGCATCTCAGTGAGACCAGCTCTGCAAGCTAGACACGGCTGTGTGGTGTCTCTGAAGTCGTGTTTACTGTGGGAAGGGATCAGCACCTCTGTTTGACATCTCAGCAATAGAGGCAGGCTGATGTCTCAGTGCATTTCCCCTGCCTGCTCTGTCTAATGTAGGACAAGATGGTTTGTCAGCACAATACAGGTCGTGGGTTTGCTCTGTGCACCACAATATTTATCTGCAGGCTTATGGCAAAACCAGCACTCCTTAGCAGATCTGTCTGAGGTGGCTGCTGTCAGAAGGTCTCAAAGCTGTGTGCTCTGTGCTATATGCTGACTGTGCAGGGCTGTCCTGGTATTGTACGTGTGTGACTCCTGAGAAAGCAACTGCCGGAAAGGCTCCAAATAACCTTTTTCTGGACCGGGTCACAGGTGGTGAGAGCCAAGGAGCATTCGGACAGACCGCCTGTGACAAGAGAGTTGGATTTCTGCTGCTTCCCTCGGGATGAGCATTGTGTCTGTGCTACTTTATTTCTGTCTTTCCAGAACTGTTTCTTCCCACTGCCCGCTATAGTCGGGAGCCAGTCTCTTTCTAAGTCACTTCTAAGTCCCTGCTGCACCCTTCTCTCCACACCCAGCTGGTGTACACAGTTGCCAGACAGTGCTTGTGTCCTCCCAAGAGCAGCTCCTTCAGAAAGCTCAGCTCCCTCCTGCTCTTGGTGGCAGCGGGGCCGGGGGTTGGGAGGAGGTAATAATTAGCCTGGAACTTCAGCTCTGTAGCAGTCTGTGCTGCTGGAAAATTAATCTTCCAAAGAAACCATCAGCTCTTCCAGTGCAGCCAGCTAGGAGCACTGAGGGCAGCCTCACAGCTTCAGCAGAGGCCTCCTCAGCCCCAGCAGGGTAGGGCAGAGCTGTGCTGCCTGCTGCAAAGCCCCCATTGACTGTACAGAAGTCATAGAATCATAGAATCAAGCAGGTTGGAAGAGCCCTCCAAGCTCATCCAGTCCAACTTATTACCCAGCCCTATCCAATCAACTAAACCATGGCACTAAGTGCCCCATCCAGGCTTGTCTTGAACACCTCCAGAGATGGTGACTCCACCACCTCCCTGGGCAGCCCATTCCCGTGCCAATCACTGTCTCTGGCAACAACTTCTTCCTAACATCCAGCCTAGACCTCCTCCTCTGGCACAGCTTGAGACTGTGTCCCCTTGTTCTGTTGCTGGTTGCCTGACAGAAGAGCCCAACCCCTCCTGGCTACAACCTCCCTGTAGACAGCAATGAGGTCTGCCCTGAACCTCCTCTTCTGCAGACTGCACACTCCCAGCTCCCTCAGCCTCTCCTCACAGGGCTGTGCTCCAGGCCCCTCCCCAGCCTTGCTGCCCTTCTCTGGACACCTTCCAGCACCTCAACGTCTCTCTTGAATTGAGGGGCCCAGAACTGGACACAGCACTCAAGGTGTGGCCTGGCCAGTGCTAAGCACAGGGGCAGGATAACCTTCCCTTGTCTTGCTGACCATACTGTTCCTGATCCAGGCCAGGATGCCATTGACTCTCCTGGCCACCTGGGCACACTGCTGGCTCATCTTCAGCTACTATCTACCAGTACCCCCAGGTCCCTTTTTGCCTGGGAAGCTGCTCAAGTGCCAGGTGACCAGCAAGTGAAACTCTACGTCTCCACTCTTTCCCATCCCTCCCTTCTTTCCCCTCTCAACTCACATAACCCAGCTCCCTGCAAACAGCACATTTTGTCATCAATAATGGATCAGGTCACATGAAGGTTGTTGGCATGCACAAGACAAGTGTGCATTCTTTTATTCTAGAGAGTGAGTCAGAGTGGTGGTATTTGTCCCCATTTTATCTGTGTGTGCTTTGAAGGGTGAATATTTCTGACAAGTGGGGATTTGCCAGCTGTTTCTGAGCACAAACACAGTGTGGGGCTCTGTGCAGAGTTCACCCAGCGCTGCAGGATGAGGTATGCCTCAGTGCTACTGCTGTGATGATCCAGCTCTGAGGTCTTGCTTCAGGCAGCAGTTTCCCGCAAGGGCAGAGATTGAGTGCTCTGTTTCCCAAGGTGGTCAGGAAGGTCTGGTGAAAGGGGGAACTCCTTTGAAGCTCTGGCAGATCCTGTGTCAAGCCAGCTAACTGGTGGTGCAGTTTACCAGAGTCTTTCTTCAGGGGACACCAAACATGTAGCTGGGGGTTGTGCTGCAGAGGGACTGACACCAGTTTGAGGGGCACCGAGAGGCTGTTTTCAAGAATACTGACTTTGACTGCCCTGGGTACAAGTCAGCCCCTGCTGCTGTTTCTTCTTGTTCTGCTTTCCCCTGTGAGCCCAGAACCCCACTTCTTGCTGTGTGTCTGTATCTCCCATGGCAGGATATGAGAACAGCCGCGAGCAAGGAGAGAAGTGCTGATTAGCAGCTGAAGGGGAAGCATGGCCATGGGAGGAAGCAGGGCCCTTGGGAGGGAGGTTTCTGCATTTATTTGCTCTGGATGTGTAAAAGATCTAGAAGAGGTGATCAAAGAAGTTGGATAACCTCCTAGACTCTGAGCAAAGTCAGTCTGTTTTGAGATCAGATCTGCCTCTGCCTCAGCTGAGAGTTCATGAAGAGGGGCTGGGGGCCGAAGGAGGCAGCAGAACTGTCCTCATAAATCGTCTCTGCTCTTCCACGGCCTTGTTGCAACATCTCTGCCTGTGCAGCGTGGAGGCAGGATGAGTCTCAGGGGTGGTGCTGGGAGGGGGGGAGGGGATGTAGCAAGGAGCCGTGTTGTCTGAGTCGGACAGGAGGATTGGGAGGTCCCCGCTCTCTCCACTCTCCCTTTGCAGAGCACAAACAGATGCCGCCGGCTTTCTGCTGCCTGCCTTGCCCAGTCCAATTCCCAGTCACGGCTCCCTTTGGCGGCGGAGCAGAGGATTCTGTAGGAAGGAAGAGAAATCCTCCAACATCTATGGAGCAGATAAACAGCTGCCGTGGGGGCTGGGCAGAGATTTTTGCCTGAGGCTTGGACCCGTCAGGCATTTTGCGGGAGGTTGTGCCAGAATCCACATTTGACAAGGCAGTGGGTCTGAGGCACCTTCCCTTTGCTCTGCCTCTCTGCTGCCCCTAAACCTGAAATATTTAGAGGGCAGCGTTACCCTGGCTGAGCAGAAGGAAAGGGAGTGATGAGTTCGTAGGCAGTGCCAGGAGCCAAACCTGGCTCTCCAGAGCCCCACATACAGTGTGGAACCTCTGGGCCTGAGTGCTGCCACATAGCAGCCTGAGTGGCCAAGATCAGAGTGTCTGTCTGTCCCCAGACTTGGCAGGTCTGTCACTCCTGCTCCAGGTGTGGAAGAGAAACCTTGTAAAAGCCTTTCAAAAAGAGCATCCATTTCTGCCTTTCAGCTGAGTTCTCCAACCCACAGGGGTGGTGTCAGCAGGAGAAATGGGTCCATCTCCTCTGCCTTCTGGTGGCTTCCAAGAGAAGCATTTCCTTCGTCCCAATAGCAGGCTGTCATGGGTTGAATATTCAGACCATGACACAGATCCTTCAGAGTTATGAGTTATTGCAAGTGAGATCTTACAGGAAGGGCAGTGTGCTCACTGAACAGCTGAACTGGTTACAGCCACTTCAGAGGAGAGGGCCTCATGGTCCAAGGCTCATACAATGGAGCAATCTGTGGTCATCTCTTTGGCAGCAGAGGTGGTAGGTAGGCACTACACAGAGCTGCAGCTGCTCTGGAAAGCAGAGTGACTTTGGGAGCTCTGGACTGAGGCTCTCCCCTTTCTTGGTGTCTGTTTGGGGAGAACTGCAGAGGCTTTGGACAGATGGAGAAAAAATGTTGTCACAAGCAGGTGACTACTGTGTGCCAACTTCGCTACCGTCCAGCTCATCCTCACAACCAGTCACAAGACCAACCTCACAAGGTTTCAGAACCCATCCCTTTTGTTTCTCCTCCCTGGTCATGGCTTTATGCCTGCTGTTGGTGCAGTGGTAGATAAGCTTAGACAAACATCTTGTAGCCTGAATGGTGACAGCGACAGAGGCTGTGCCATGGGAGTGAGCTGCAGAGTTTGGGCTGGTGCTGAGGTTCTTCTTGTGTCAGATCAACCCTAAACCACTTGGCATAGAGTCCTGTGTCCTTTTTCATCTCTGGAAGACAGGATGGTTGACATCTGTGGGTTAAAGCCCAGGCACAGGGAATCAACTCTGAATCCATATCTCCTGTTCTCACGAAAACCTCAGATGCTTCTGAGAAGCATCCTTGGAAACATTTGAGGAAATCTTTGCAATGGTTTGGCCATGAAATGCAGAGAGGAGGTGAAGAATTCCAGTCTAGCTGGGCACTTTCTGTGTGGTCTTTTCACAACAGCTTCCAGTGAGAGCAGTGTACTTCAAGGCCAGCATTCTGGTAGATGCCCTGTGTGACATCTACCGTGGTAAGTGTGGAGAGTGCTGGAGGAAGGAGGGGCATCTCTGAAGACATCACTAATGAAAATGTTCCTTTTAAGTGAGAGAAAGGGCTCTAATCAGTATGCTTCGTTGTGGGTTATTAATGTAATTGAAAACACAATCTACCTAAATCATGCAAATTATATGCGGGATGAGGATTTTTTTTTTCCCCTGCTATCATAATGATAATCTAAATAAAATGATGATTGTAAATGGAGTTTTGAAAGGCTGGATCCGAGATGGATAGGAAATGCCAGAATTAAAAGAAGGCGCAGATAGTGCAGAGCTGCAGCTTTGCTGTCTGACATTTGAAACCCTGATTTATGAGCGTTGTTACAAGGTTTTTAGCCGTACTGAAAATGAAACGAGGCTAAACTTCTTCCTATTAGCATTAGAGTTACAATCACAACACATGACAATAGACTCATAAATGTTACTTTTTGAGTAATGAAATTGCCATCAAGGCCCTGTTAATCGCGATGGGATTATAATTGGCGTGGCGCCGGGTGGGAAGGGCTTTGTGTGCAGAGGCTGGCAGCCAGGCTGCACCCTGGGCACCCTTGGCCCTGTGCCTTGGTACCTGCAGAGTCTCCACCAACGTGGGACCACCCAAATCTTCCATGGAACCAAAGAGCAGCACTGACCTGGCCCTTTGGACAGCTGAGGAGGTGGCTGTAGTGTCCTGAGCCTTGCTAGCCAGGCTGCAGACTTTGTGCCAGGCATACTTGCAGATGGACTGACCCCTGGAGCTGGCACACTTCTGCCCTGGCTAAAACCTGCCACTGGGTTTCTCTAATCCTTTGACCAGGCTTTGGACCAGGGAAGGCAGGATCTGTTCCAGTTGCTTTTGGTTAAAAATCATTTGTATAAAGTAAATACTCCTGGAAATAAGTAACTCAGTATCCCAAGGTGTTGGGCTTTTCAGATGGGCTGTGGATTATAGGTTAGGAGGTAGATTATAGGTCTTGGAAAAAGGCAGAAATTCTGGGCTGTGAACATGTTGGGTTGGGTCACAGATTTTATCTTGGTAGAGGAAGATGCTGAATTGACAGAGTTAGGGTGGAGATCAGCTGTGCTTTTAAGGCTGCAAGATGCACAAAATACCTGCAGCTTAGCCAGAAATAGCTCCCAAGTAAGACACTGAGCAACTACATCACAGGCAGCTTCACTGTGAGCTTCCTTGCATTTCCCCACCTGTGTCCTTTGGCTGGGACTGGGTAGAAAAGACAAGAAATATCCGTGACCCCGGGAGAGGGAGCACTGCCAGTGTGCACAGCACAGCCTGCTGAAGAGCAGTGTTTGCAAGCACCCATGTAGCTGGATCTGGATATTCAGGAGCACTGGGAGCAATTCCCAGCCTGTGCCTGGGAAATGCTGTGAAGCATTGGAAAGTGCAAGGGATGTTTGTCCTTGCAGCAGGTGAGACCTGAAACTGGTTTGCATTTAGTCAGGGTGTTGATTTCTATCCTTTCCCTCATAGAAATGTGGCTTGTTCCACGTTGTATTGCCCGAGTGGAGCCAGGGCATGGCCAAATTGAAGATGCCAGTCAAAGGTCAGCTGTATGCTGAAATCAGATGGGTCTGGATTGCCCCCCTGATTTCCTATGGCAGTTCTTAGATGATGGTGCCTGCCGTGTTTGGCTGGCACTTAGCTAAAAAGTAAGGTACATGTTAGTTATTGTTTTCAGAGGTAACTACACAGGGTCTGTTAGGATTCTTGCAGCATTTGTTTTAGGATGTCCACAGGCTCTGTGCACAGCTTTGCACTGAGGGACAACTCAGGCTTGGAGGAGCTGTACAGAAGAGCTGTGTGGCCAGCAGCCACCCTGAAGGGCTGCAATCAGCCTGCAGTCAGCCTTCCAGCGAGCAAGGGCATGTGGCCATTTGAGAGGCAGAGGGCTAAGCGTTGTGATCATCAACCATACCCTAATTGCTCTCAGACCTATTAGCAGGATGTCTCCAGCAGACTGTCATCCTGCCCCTTCCCAAGGGGCCTGCTCACTAACCCTTTGCATTTTGACGGTAATTACCATCCAACAAGCACAAACCATCAGCAGCCACACCACAAACCTACTGCCAGGGTAGCAGAGCAACTTCCAGTGCATCTTAAAGATGGTTGGGGTTCTGTCATACGCTTAAAATTGGACTCAGCTCAAAGCTGTGCTGAAAAGAGTACCGCAAACTTAGTGGAAACATCAAATGGAATAGGGCATTGCAGATTACAACAGAAGCTGAGATTCCAAGTTATGAAAAGGGTACTTAATGAGAGTAAAAAAGTGACCTAGAGGGAAAGGAAAACTTTCAGGTAACTAAGGGCACATGCATTTGAAACCCAGTCGGCTCTCTTCAGTCAGCTGCACTGGTGTAGTGGAAGGTACTGTCTTTCCTCACCAAGGTATGTGTGGTCTAGAGGACTGTCTGAGGACACGACTGAGGATATTCCTAATCCATTTATTCAGAAACATCTCTGTATGTGCACTGGAAATTGCTCTCTGTGCTCATGTCCAATGGCTTCACGCCTGTTAGACACAAACATGTGGTGGACAGGGACAGTTTCTGTGCTGCCTCTTCCCTTCGAAAGGTCCTTGCACTGGAAGTTGTCCTAAGGCCATACAGAAAGTGTAGCCCAGGTTGTCTTTACCTCTCAATCAGCCTGGCTGTGTTGATCTCAGGGTGTTCGGTTCTCCCTGTGGAGTCCCAGGTTGGTTCCCAGCAGAGCTGTGTTCCCTTGGACTTTGCCATTTTCCACAGCACCCCTCTGGCAGTCTCCACACAGCACAGCAAGCAGTGGGAGTGCACAGCACCCTTGGTGGCAAACCAGGCAACATCACATCTCTTGGGCTGTGACAGGTGATGAGGTGTGTGTGGTGGGTGGCACTTCTATGCTTGGCCGCAGCACAAGTGGTACCTCCAGCTGCAGAGAGGTCTTTCCAGGAAGAATTACTGTGGAGGAAACCTAGCCCTGGGTTACAGAGAGCACATTCCTGTCCCTGTGTAACATGTTCCATGGCTTTCACTCTCATGGGTGAAAGCAAAGGCTCTGAATTGCATCTGCAGCTGTCTGCCCTTTGCCTCCAGATGCTGGCTCATTATGTTGCTTGCTAGACTAGAGAGCAAGTGATACTCTTACATGGATGAGGTTACTCCTGAGGTTGCTCCTCAGTACCTGTCCTCTGTGACTGTATGGTTGTGCATCTGGCAGGGATGGTTCCATAGGTACAGAGATGTATGGAGGGAATGCACCTCTGAGTCACAGACCTGGGAAGGTGTGCACTGACAGTGAGACCCTGACCCCACCTGAATCAGAGGCTCTTGTGCTGCTGATTCTCCTGAAATGTCTCCCAGGTGTTTGGGTCCCTGAGGGTTCCTTGGTGCTCATACTCTGTGCAGGGTGCAAAGGCTCTGGCAAGGAAATCTCTGTCTTAGAGCACCTGCTGCTGCCATGGGCCTGGTGTCAGCTGGGGCTTCCATCCATTCATGGTGTAACAGCCCTTAAGTGCTCCCCCTCTGCTGCTTTGTTTCCTCCCTGTGTTGCTACCCACTGTGACATTTCTATCAGAGTCACAGTACCCCCTCTCCATCCTCATGGACAGCTCCTAAACGGTAGCGTTTCCTTTCCAAATGCTATTAATTGGCTTTGCAGTTGCCCTTCTAAATCAGCAGTCAGGTTGCTAAATTCGATCTGACCATACCGAGATCCTCTTTAACCCTTTTGCTGTCCTTGCCTGCACGAACACAGACTAGTGCTAGTCCTGCCCAGCTTTCACCTGAGTCTTGGCTGTATTACAAGAAATAAGGCAGCAATCTGATACAGACCAGGGCCACAGTCATATGCTTCTTCTTGATGCCTTTGTGTTAAAAAATAGGCTGTGAATTGATGCTGCCGTGCTGCTGGTGAGCTGAGACAGTCACTTCCCACCCAGAACCTTCCACCACTGAAGGACAGAGGAGGTGGCTCCCTCTTCTTTCCGTTTTTCCCTAAGCAGATGTAAAAGTAAACCTCTAGACTCCAATGGCATTTTCTGCCCCATTCTCTGTAACCCAGGTTCTGCCCCTGCAGTGGGGACTGGCGAGGGCAGCATGGCGTTAGCTGCCGAGCAAGCAGGAGGAGTGCCACTGCTCCACCGCTCCCTGTTGTCCCCGGGGCGCAGGGCTCGGTGCCCAGCAGGGTTTGCTGACCCCCACCGCAGCGGCTACCCCTCGGCTCCTTCCCACCCTGCCTGCCGGCTGCCCACTGCGGCAACCCTGCTGCTGCTCGGGCCGGCAGCAGTTGATGGCCGACAGAGCCTGGCTCTCTGTCAGGTCCAGTCTCTGGGGCAGAGCCTGACGTGCCGCCTGCCAGCAGCAGCCTCTCCCGGCGGTGAGGCTCTGTGCGCTGCCGCCTTTGGACAAGTGATTGATTCCACCCTAATATTCCTAAATGGGAGCTGTATTGGAATCCAGCCTCATCTCCGGATCGGAGAGACAAGCTCTTTAGCATTAATTGGGCCACCCTGTGTCAGGTGAACTCCCCTGCTTATGGGCCAAATGCAAGTGTCACTTGCAGTGATTGTTACCAAGCAGCAGCCCTGGCTGTGGGAGCACTGCTTGTTTGTGCCCCGTGCCGTGGGAAGCAGGGACTGCTGGCAGTGCCTGGAGTCATTGCCTGTGACAGCGACTAGCATGGAGCAGCAAGGCTCAGGCAGAAAGAGGGGCATCTTGTTTGTCACGTGTGAAAATCCAACCGTACTCTTGAGGGTGAAAGGACTCCCAGCACAGGTGGTTCTTTGTCAGTGCAGGAGCGTGGGCAAGGTCCTGATCAGCTGTGCAGGACCAATGGCAGCCCCAGTCTGGTTCTCCAGTTACTTTGGTTTGCTTATATAGAGCAGCTTTGAACACTGAGCAACGAGAGCAAGATGAAATGGCTATTGCTGAGTTGCCCTCTCAGTGCTTTATTCCCGCTCCTGTGCCTCAGGGATTTCCCAGCTGCTGGGAGGAAAGCCTCACAAAAATATCTTCGTGTGAGTGGGCATTGGAGGTCCTCAAAGCCACCTGCAGGTCGGGAAAGCAGCTGGATGGGAAGGTGCAGCCACGGAGCTATGTGCTGCCAGGTACATGGGCATCTGGTGGAGCCAGATGTGTGCTGGCCAGGAGGCAGGGTTGGGAAAAGCTTCTCCAAGAAGCACCTGAAGTAGTTACCAGAGCAAGCATGCCATGCATGAAGAGCGTGGAGCAACCTCCCACTGCCCAGAGCAGAGAGGCTCCTGTGAGCTCCACATGGCCTGTGCAACACCTCTAAATGGGGTAATGCTGTTCGGTGACCCAATCCCAGTGATGTTACTTTAAGTGTGTAATTCCTGGAAGGTTAGCTTGAAGAAGGACTTCAAAACACCAGAATGATCATTTAAATATGTCTCCCTATATTCTCCTTAGTATTATGAACCCCTCAGAGGCACAACTTCTCCCACTCCCAGTGGCTCTTTCAGTGTTTCCTTTAGCAACTTTTGCTAAAGGATCTTCTCTGTGAGCAGCTCGCCTTGGGATCTGGGTTTGCCAGGGGCTGGAGCTGGGCTGGAGTTACCTAGACTCCAGCTCTGGTTGAGGACTCCAACACCTTCAGTAGGAACAGGCTTAATGTGCTCAGAGCGTATATCAATGCCCAGCCTCCTGCAGACTGGAGGGATGGCAGCTTCAGGTTACTCATCACTGAGTATTGTTTGTAGAGGAACTAAAAGTATGGCAGCAGCTGCTTCTGCTGCAGCTCTGGGTCTGTAAGAGAGCGGCAGTACTGGTGCCAAGGAGATCTGCCTTTCAGGAAGGGTGGCTTAGTAGAGGTTTGGAGCCTGTGGGCACTGCTTTTACTAACCAGGAGTCAGCATGTGGGATAGATGGGAAATGGTTCTTCACTGCTTAAATGCTTGTGTTTTGGGCCTGACACTGTGGGCTTCCCAGAGTGACAGTGCTCAAAGATGTGTGCAAAGGGTCGTGGCCAGTCCCTGTCTCCTGGTTTGTGGCTGCCCTTGCAGGGCTCTGAAAGGACTGTGTGGTCTCATCTCCCTGCCATGCTTCCTCGTCCTTTGCCTGATGCATCAATCCCTTACCCTGCTTTCTGCAGGTAAGGATACAGTGTCTTGTGGGTAGCCAGAGGTTCTCGAGGGCTGCCTGCCTCATCTGCTGCACGCTTAAATGGTTGCTACAGCTGTTGGTACTCCTGTTGCTCTGCTGGGTTTGTGGTGACCTGATGGCTAATACAGAGTATACAAGGTGATGTGAACTGTTAGCATTTCACTGTACTGCAGCAGCTATAGTGATTTGTTCAGCTCTTCTAAGGGCTGAGACTGCTGGACCCAGCCACTTCAGGAGTGGCACTGTGTAAGGCACAGAGCACTGGTGGGGGAGGGTTGATGTTAGGGGCAGTGTTAATGCTGTCTGGTCACTTCCACCTCTTGCTTGCAGTGCATGGCAGGGCCCGGTAAACAAAAGCGCAGCTGTGAGCTCATCCACTGCAATGTAAAACCAGGTCCTGGCAGCCAGGGCTGTGGTTCACTGACAGCTTCTCCCTGTGGCCAGTGAACGTGCTTCCCATTGGCACTGCTGGGCTGGGAGGCAGAGTCCAGCTGGCACGTGGGTTTCTCACCGTTTTTGCCTCGTGGGCCCTGGCACATCCTTTGTCACCGCCAATGCCGTGGCGATTGAGCACCCAGCACAGGCAGGCTGCCCAGCTGAAGAGCTGTGTGGGTGACCTCCTACCCACAGCCCTCCTGCCACACCCGCAAACCCATGCCGCGCCCCTGCCCTACTGCCAGCAGGTCTCCAGCCCCCTCCCTCGCTCCGTGCCTGCCACCTGCCCGGTGGCTGGCTGTGCCCAGGGTGCACCGCAGTGGGCCCAGCTGACAGATTACCTGCCAGAGAAGGGAGTCCTGGCTTTATGCAGGCTTATATCCGAGGAAATCTCCCAGTTTTACTTTAATTGCTGTTGGCAACATGTGGTCTCTGATAAAAAACATATTTTCTGTCGAGATTGCATTCATCAGTTGGGCTAATTTTTCCTGGCCCTCCACCCATCAGAGCTTCTTTGGAAAGGGAAACAGCAGCTTGTGGGTTAGCAAATGCCAGGCAACTGAACAAAAAGAGAGAGAGGGAGAGAGAGGAAAAAGCAGCTCAGGAGTCTGTTGTAGAGCGCTGGTACCAAGCCCTGGAAGGCTTCCTCTGCAGCCTGTGGCCCTGTCGGTGTGGTGGATGCTAGGTGCTGGTACATGGAGAGTGCTGCCCCTGGGGCCTCGCGGCCCTCGCAGAACTCGTGCTCAGATCTTGTAATGGATCATTTGCAAACCCGTTGCACAGACAGCTTGCTTGTCCTGTCACTGTGCCAGCACCAGAAGCTCGCTGGGTATTTTTGTCTTGGCAGATGCACATTCTGTTGTAAAGGTCTGTTCAGCCTGTGCCTGCCTTGTTCTCAGGTAATGTTCAGCACAA
The DNA here is from genome assembly GCA_013399775.1 of Semnornis frantzii. Lineage (NCBI taxonomy): Eukaryota > Metazoa > Chordata > Aves > Piciformes > Ramphastidae > Semnornis > Semnornis frantzii. The sequence goes on along the minus strand of VWYK01114559.1, from coordinate 221,453 downwards.
TCATGCAGGAGGAGACTTTTGATAGCTTTTGTTATGGGAGGGGGGGTTGTTCTTGACAGGAATGTGGAGAAAAACAAGGAGTACTGGTGTCTGGTGCAGCTACCACTGTATGGTTGTCAACCCGTGCTGTCCCAGATGTGCTGACCTGAGCTCTCTGAGCCTGCAACTCGATGGCTTTCATGTGAATACTCTGGATGACCCTGTGTGTCCTTAAAAAACAGGAAAGAGGAAGAAGGGTTGGTGAGGCAAGCCTTGGTGCCTTGATGGAGGCACTGTGTCACTTACCGAGGCTTGTTACACCAACTGCCTGAGTAAAACCACCTTGGGTTCTTGGGAACTTGCTCTTGACTTAACAGAAGGAGGAGGGGGGGAAAGAAGTTCCAAAAAATTGATTAGCATTAGTTTTGAAGCAATGCTGAAATGTTTGCAGGGTTTGCATGCTGGTCTCCATATGTCTCATTTCAATTACATGTGCTGGAAGAAAAAAATGGCCATGTGTAAAGTCGTTTGTTAGAATGGAGGGACGGGAACGCCGCCACTCCTGGGCAGTGCCACAGAGCAGTGACCTTCCAGGAAGGCCCTTCAGAATCTGTGCCCTTGGCAGGTCCCTGAGGTGAGAACAGTGAATAGCAGTGTGACGTGAAACAGAGTCCTTGTGCTTTCTCCTGGACTAGGCATGCAGGAGCTGTGTCTGGCTGCTTCACAGCCACTGCCATCACCCAGACCATCAGCACAAGAAGGAGAGACTGGACAAAGAGCCGCCTGTTGCCTTTGGGCAGCACCTACCAGTTGCCCTGCCCAGGCTCCTGTCCACTCCCAGTAAGAGTTTTCCCTTGCTAAAGGCAGCCAGAGTAAGCATTGTGCTCATAAAATCCCTCTTTGCCCAAATCCAAGCTTCCGTCTTCTGCAGCGCGTGGCACGAGTCCCGCTGCCTTCAGCGAGGGCAGGCCTGGGCCATCTGTCTCTGCTTGCCGCCGCCGGAGCCGCGCAGACACGCGGCACGTCCCCACCCGCGCTGGCAGCGCGCAGCCGCTCGCGGAGCCACTCGCCTTTGCCGAGTGGATTTCTGATCCATCCAACGCGGCACTCGGAGCCCGCCACCAAAAGGACAGATTTACAGCAGACAATCTGCCCGCGTGATGACTGCATATTGTGGCATTTCTAGTCCATATGGATCAGTAAGACTTGGATAGCAGGCATTTGACCTTCAAAATCATGCAAATGTGGAAGCAGGCTTCCGTGGCTTACAGCTGGGAAAGTCACACTGCGGCTTCTACATCCTATTTGGGAGGCATTGATTAAAATCTGGTTTGACTTTAGAAATTATTGAGATTTCCATACTGCCTTTTTTTGCAGAGCACTGGCTCGAGATCTCCCTCCCTCCTCCTCCAACCTCCCAGCTAAACTTGACTCATTAACGCCTGTGACTCAATTGATCATTTAAGAGAGAAGTTGCTAATTTAGAGCCACGGGCTGACTACAAACAAGACTTTAAACCTTTTTGCTCACGCCGTGGTTAATCTGTGATAATAACTCCTGAAAGCCTTTGAAAAGGTCTGAGTGCGGCTTCCTGTCAGCTGCATTAGCAAACTGAACATTTTCTCACTAAGAAACCTTGATCATGCCAGATCCGATCAGGCTGCTTGGCAGCAGCCTGAACCTCCCTGGTCTGCAGAAGAACTCGCCAAGATTAGAGGGGTGCCATGGCCAAAGGAGAGGCCAAGGTCTGTGTTGCGGGTGGGTGCCACTGCATGAGGGCTATTTGCCGTAGCAAACCTGTGGCCTTCATTGTCTGTTGAACTGAGGTGGGGAGGAGGAAGGTGTGGCGTGCTTTGCGATGTGCTCTGAGGGCTTCCAGGCTTTTCCTGGTAAGGTTTAAGACAGAACTGCAGCTAAGCTGTGCACAGTATTTTGGCTAGAGCCATGAGGCGACTTCCTTGTACCACATGCTACCTCAGAGTTATTTCATGTGCTCCAGAAGGAGCACATTCAGCCTGAGGTGAGGAGAATTTGCCTTGGCACAGGGCAGAGAGTGAGCTGAAGATGCAGGGAGCACGCATGTGGGTTTGTTTTGCCTGGTTTGCCATGAGGCTCTGGCTGATTTGGATTGGAAATACTTTGAGTCTCCTCTCTGATGTTATTTTTTTTCCAGTTCCTTCCTGGTTTTGATGCATCTACAGAATTCTATATCATCTAAAGACACTTTGCAGAGCACTTTGTCACCTACAAAAGCTTCATTCCACCTTTTGCCTCTTTAAAATGAATCAGTGGTTTGCATGTTGTGCTTGCAGCCAGTTCTGCCTTTGTGGTGGTGATTTAACTCTCAGCTTGTAACCAGGTTTTTCCCCAGGTGTGCTGTAGGAGCAGCCACTGAATACCCTGAGAAACGGTTTCTGTACACCTTAGTCTGTTTCTGTGCTTGTGCCTGTGTGAGTGTCCAGCCTGTGTGAGTGGTCCTAATGCTCTTTGATAGCCCTCATGTGAACCCCTAACTGTCCTCATCTGAAAAAGACTGATTCCAGCCATGGCAGAGTCACTCCTGCAGACCCAGATGGAGACAGCGTATTTAAGGATAGGTAAGGAGGAAAAGCATTTTGTGTGGTCTAGTTTAGTTTTTTTGAAGCCATATTCTGTTTCTCCAATTTTAAAATTAACTCATGGACAGAAGTTTCTGAAGTTTCTGTAATTTAGTGGCCATATGCCACAGAACTGTTTCCTGCTGTGAAATCTGTCATGGACAAAGAATTTAAAACAGAAGGAAAATCTACACTAATATCACCAGCTCCACCAAAAAAAAAAAAAAAGCACTCTTAGGCTCTGGACACTGGCAATCAAAAGCAGTAATTAAGGCCAACTTGTGACTGTCATTAAAAGGAGCACTTGAAAGAAATGTCTTTTCACAACGTGAGCAGGGAAGTGGGTCCAAAGAATGCTGTCAGCGTGTTTGCTTCCCATAAACAAATGGGCTCCAGTTCAGCCTGCACTCTGCAGGGCAGGCAGCAGCTACCCCAGGCATGGTCCTTGCACTGGCATGGGGGCTTGGCTCTTGTCCGTTTGAGACAGCCCACGGCAGAACCCATGAACTGGCAGACAGAGACTCACCCGTGGGTGAGCAGACTTCACTCCAGCATAATTTCCCAGGTGGTGCTGTTGTCTGCTCCCCCCTGGCCAGCACTGCATTTTGTGCTTCCTCAGAGCAGATTGCCTACCTGAGAATGCCCCCTGCCCACTGGGAACAGCAGGGATCAGCTGAGGCCTTTAAAAGCCGTAGCAGCAGCAGGACATTTGGTCCCTCCAGCTTGGGTTCAGCTGTGATCTACTAGAAACCGAGATGCTTGGACCACCTGGGCTTGCTTTGCTTTCATAGCAATGCTCTTGCTCTTCCTTTGGCTCCAAGTGATTTTGGCAAAAGTAGTGGAGAAGGCTGGGGTTTGGTGGGTGTTTTGGGAATTCTGTTTTGTAAAGTGTGTCTCCCCACCCCTTTTCCTTAGGAACCTACAGCATTGTAAATGGACAATGAATGGGAAACAATGACAGGAGACTTGTTTTTTTCTTTTTTTTCTCCATGTTTCTTAGTGATATGAATTGCACAATCCATGAGTGTCCCGGGCTGAAGTGAAATAGTTTTCTTCTTAGTTCAACCAGTGAGCTGCAGAGGGTCACAGTGCAGCGCCCTCCCTGCTCTGCAGCTGGCCTGGCTCTGAGCTGGCACAGCTCTGATGCCCAGCTCCCCATCATCAGCCCTGGGCAGAGGAGAGGGCAGGCAGCACTTGATCTTCTGCACTCAGCTGCAAACAGAGGGTAGGAGCACGTGCTAGCAACCAACCTTTTGCCCCCTTGCACCCAAGAGATGCAGATGACAAAGGCTGAGGCCATCGCCGGGCTGCAGGGATCTGTCCATCCTCCCATTCATGCAACAGCAGACACATGGCAGCACTTGACAAATTATGCATTAAAGTGGTAATTAGAGAGAGCAAGTCAGTAAGAGTTTTACAGTGAATATTCAATCTTCAGACGCTCGGCATCGCGTGCAGGGTGGCCTGTTATTATTAGTTACTCCTGGTAAAGCAGCAGACCTTAAAGATAATCATATTTGCTGGAACGTGTTTGTCAGGAAGCCAACTTCTCTTGGAGAGCGGCTTTTATTCTCCATGAAGCACTTGGTGTGGCAACTATTTCTGCTTAACTCATGCTACTCCTGCCTCTCCCAGAACGGTGTCTACTCCCCAAGCACGAGCCCAGGGCAGCTCATCACTCTAAGCGCCCGGGCCAGACCCTTTGGGTCCCTGGGCAGCAGCAGGGTCTCCAGCCAGGCTTTGGTGTCCATGAGTGGCCACCTCAGAAAGGTGGCTGCACTGCTGAAAAACATTATTGTTAGCAGCATGGGGTTCCCAGAGTCACTCTGGGGATGTAACTGAGACCTGGGCTCGAGTCCAGATTGCATTCTAAATGTCCCAGAGAGAACAGGGACCTTACAGGTCTGAAACAGAGCCTTCAAAACAGTGGCTACAACCTCTGTTGTTCTCTTCTCTGAAAAGAAAATTAAATAAAAAAATTCCCCCAAATCAAAATGCTTTCTGGTGGTGTTTCCTAAGGAAATGCAAAATGTTCAAACAAAAACCTCATTTCGACATGGAAAATCAGAGTGAAAATCACAGTAAAGTGACTTCATTTCATCAGAAGCTCCTTTGTCATTTCACAAAGTGATGTGTTGGCAAAACATGCTGAAGGCTTCATCTCTGAGACGTGGCTGTGACAAGAATTTCTTCTGTGGGAATAGTTCTGACCCGCCAGGCTGACACTCTGCAGTAGCCCTGGGGTATCTGGGAGCTCTCAGGGATTGCTTCAAACCACTGCTTCCCTGAGTAGGGCTTGGGTGGTCAGTGCCAGGTCCTGTCTTGGCCACAGGAGCAGCTCGTTGCTGTGTGTTCAATGCGCAGCTACCAACTGTCTGGGGAAAAGGTGTGCAGCTCCCAGAGGAAATTGATCTGAACCTCAGGGGTACCAGCTTGGCTTGATTCTCCTCCCTGCTGCCCCTCTCATACATCTGAAGGCTCTGTAGCTCTCCTTTTCTATTTCTAGCTTCTTTTGAAGAGTGCCGTGACCCCCATTGGCCTGGGCAGTCTCCCCTTAACCTCTTCATCCCTAGAAGGCTCCTAGGGAGGGTGTTGGACTCTTGCACTTTGTCACCAGTGATATTGACAGAGGTCTCATGGCTCATCCCCAATACCACAGCAGCATTAGGCTGTCCTGTCATGTATGTGAAGGATGTTCCTCTGGTTCCATTTGGCACTGGTTCAGATCAGCTCCCGGTATGGCTGTGCTCTTTCAGTGCTCTCTGTGGTGTCACCTGACAGAGGTGACCTTCTGTCTCTGGTGGAGGGGACAGTGTGGGACTGACTCAGCCAGGCTGCAAGGGGAGGGCTGACAGGAGCAGGGATATCCAGGAGCTGAGTCTCCCAGGGTGACATTGTTAGGAACAGGTGCTGCAGCACAGAAGGTAAAGCAAGCTGTGAAATGTGCAGTGCATGGCATGCAGGAACTCCTTCACAGAGGCACTTTAAACAACCTGAGTGACAGGTGACTCTGATAGCTCTACCTCCTGGTGTCCAATTGCTCTAGTCAGGAACTGATTTCAAGCATATCTGAAGAGCTGCGAAGCCTCTTCAAGTACCTCATCAGAGGGTTGTTTACCTGACTTCACCTAGCACAGAGAGCCTCTGCTTTTACTTCCAAAATCATCACGCCCAGTATGTTCAAGTGCAGTGTGATGCCTTGCCCAACTCTCTGGATCTGAAAACCAGTGATGCCAGCAGCAGCTGATGTGGCTACAAACTGAGACAGGCTGAGGGACTTTCACACTCAGTGCTGTGAGCTCTTTGTAATCTACAAAATCAGTTTGGGGAAAGGAGAGAGGAGGTACAAGGGGTGGGTGTGAACGTGGGAGTCAACTGTACACTCTACCATGGGCAGTGGAATGAGGTGGGGCATGGCATAGATCTCACACTAGGAACAGTGAAAGGTATCACAGGCGAATCAACTCCAAAATACTGAGCAGGGTCAGGAAGATTTCTTGTTTCTTACCATTTTAGGCCAACTGCCTGTCCCCATTTCCAGGGCAGTTGTGCTCCTTCTTTGTACTCAACCCTGCAGGTCAGATGCCAGGGTTGTTCTTCCCTGAAGATCTGACCCAACCTGTGTTGCTTCAATCCACATTGTGGCTTCTGCCCTGTGTCTCCCCAGCTCTCCCCAGGTACCTCAGTGTTCTGCTAGAGACAGCACAGTGGTTATCTGGGCACAGAGCACCAAGTGTGTGCTGGTCTGGAGAAGTGGTGTTGGCTCTCTCCATTTCCAACAGCACACCTGTGCAAATCCAGTTTGTGTTACGTATTATAGGTGAGCTTTTAGAGGCAGGATTGGTCCTGGGGAGAGAAACTCAGCTGCTGCTGGGTGTAAAGATTAACTAACCCTGTGAGTTAATGCATTACCTGGACCAAAGAGGCAAAACCAGTCTTTTTTTGCCCCAGTGCTTGATTCCCTTCTGATGGGCAGCTCTGCTGTGGCAGGTCTAAGTGACACAGTGGCTGTTACAGTGAGTGGCTGAGTTTCCATGGAAATTCTGTGTCTCAGTCGGGTTCTGTAATGGCTCCACGTGCAGTCTGGGTTTTGCAGGAGTGGTTAGCTTGCAGCATTTTTTGTGTGCTACCTTTTGACAGTGTCCTGTTCTCTCCATAAGCCATGCAAGAGCAGTTTCTTAGCAAGCAGGTTCCTTGGAGGTATCTGATCTGTCTGGAACATTGGGTGACATAAACCATGGAGCACTTCCACTGCTGTGTTCACTAAGCCAGAACCTTGGCTGCTGGAACCTGTTGTAGCTCTCTTCATTTGGTAGGCCTGTGCTCCTCACAGGAGCTCAGAAAAACCCAAGCAGGCTGTTCGCAGTGTCTACTTTCCCACTTCTGTCTAGTGACTACCTTGCTCGTCCCAGTTCCTGGGTGGTGACAAGCCCAAGACTTGGGAGAGGACTGGAGCGTGGTTGAGTTTATTTGCCACTGTTTCCATTGTGGAGGATGCTGTGAATTGTCCCATGGACAAAACTGAGCTGAGTGATGTTGCAAAGCTGGTCAAAGGCAGGGGTTGGTTTCGAGTGGAGTTTCCTGGAGAAGGAATTGCTCTACCTAGTACCAGCTGGAATCCCTGTTGCAGGACTGGTCAGTGTGTCCAAACAATGAGATGCTTTTGATTTCTCCTCTGCTGGCACTGGAGTCTGCTGCCACTGCTCAACTGAGGAGCACAGGACCACATGGCACAGCTTTAGCTGGTGGTTTAATTTTCCTTCCAGCAAGCTCTGATGTAGCTGGGCCTAGGTTTGACACACTGGCTGGCACAGCTGGGTGTGCGCAGAGACACACACAGTGCCCACAGAGCACCGAGCTCACAGTGGGAGGGCTTAACCATGTGTGGCTGCCAGCAGCTTCCCAGGGAACAGCAGAACTGTCCCTGCTGTAGAAGGGTGTGAGGCAGGGTGATAGGGGAGGAGATGCTGGTTGTGTCAAGGAGGCTGTTAGGGTACAGAGACCATTCCAGACTTTACTGGATGCTTTCCTTTGTTTAGCATCACCTGACTTTATTGGGTGGCTACCTTCGGAAGCACAGAGCATTGGCCCTAGTCCATGCTGGCCAACTGCTGCTTTAGCTGTGGCAGGCAAAAAATGTTTGTGTGTCTAGAGCTTCCTCACAGGAGGAAACACCAGGGGGGCAGAGGCACCAGGCACCTGTTGGTATGATTTGAGCAGAGACCCTCTCTTCTGAGCAGCCTCTTTTCTGTGGATGGCAATGGTCCAGAACACCTCCCAGTGCCCCTTCTCTACATAGCTGCTTTGGGGCAGTTCTGGAAGTCTCTAAAGAAGCCTCTAGACCTTAGATTGGGAATCTGTGCTGCAAAAAGTGATGCTGTGCTTGGGTACAGCTCCAGAGGAGTCACTTGGTTCCAGTGGATCAATAATCTGCATTTTTAGAAGAGCCTTAATAAACATGTACATAATCTGCATTTTAACAATCCCATAATTGTGTATTGCCATGGCAGATCATAACAGCTCCAAAGAAGCCCTTGGTATCTGCTGTGGTGCTCCTAAGAGACACCAAGAGACGTTTTCCTTCTCCAGGTTGGTGTTTGGGCATCTGAAGGGAACTGAGGAAGCTGCTCACCCTCCTGTCCTTACTTCTGTGAAATCATTGCATATAGAGAGAGGTTTTCTTTAAGCAGATCCTGCTGTTTGATTTAGTTGGAGGTTATCTGGGTTCTGGTCGTGGCACACTATAAATTCTGGTGTGGTCACCACCAAACCCCGCTGAGAGACTTTACACAGATGAAGATCAGGGGGCAACTGTCTGCTATGTTTGTTTGGTTTTTTCTCTCTCTGAGGCAGACCTTTACTGACAGCGCAGCTCCTCCTGGGGAGGTTGGGGTTTTTTGATACCATCCTGAAACAGTCTAGTCCACACAACATACAGGTGCTTGACAAGCTCCAGAGGAGATCTTTGTTCTTTATTCCTCGTGGAATGTTTTGGGCAGTTCTGCCAGAAACATCTGCAAAAAACTAGGAGGCAAATTTGTGCTATGGACACAGTTCCTGTCTGTGGAGTCATGGAAAGGGTGGGAAGGACTGTAGAGAACAGTTTCACAGTGAAGTTAAACCCAAAGAACAGCAGTGGTGAGGAGTTTGCTCCAGTCTCTGGGTGTGTTGGAGCAGTTTCTGTTTAGTCCTGGGTGCTCACCTGGGAGCTTTGGCAGGGAAGGTCTGGTGAAGGGCAGGGTTGTGTCGCCGTGGGGACAACCTCCACCCAGGGCTTGCTCCCTGTCCTCCTCCCTATTACCTCTTAAGTATCCTAATAGCTCGGGTAAACTGCCGGGACAACAAGGCAGCTACAAATGTGTCTGGAGATTCTGCATCTGCCTGCCTTAATCAACTTCCTTCCCTGAATGTGAATTGAAATAATGAGTCAATTAACGTTCTCAAATGCCAATGAGATGCAGAAGAGATTGGTGGAGATGGCAGCAGCACAATTCCGGAGCTGTTCCAGCGCCGGAGTTTAACAAGAAGCACAGCCTGAGTGTGCAGCTGATGCTTTACCACAGCCTGAGCGTGCAGCTGATGCTTTATCACAGCCTGAGCATGCAGTAGTTGATGCGTTACCACAACCTGAGTGTGTAACTGATGCTTTATCACAGCCTGAGTGTGCAGCTGATGCTTTATCACAGCCTGAGTGTGTAACTGATGCTTTACCACAGCCTGAGTGTGCAGCTAATGCTTTATCACACACAGAGAGGCCTGCCTGTCACTTTATGTGCTCCACTTGGGTCACCCAGGGGACGGTTCTCCTTTTCTGCACTGTACTGTAGAATCTCTATGGAAATGAGCAGCTTAGCAACACCCAATTCCTGCCAGGCCTGTAGGCAGCCAGGTGGGATAAGACAAAACCAGGGCAAAACTATTGCCTTTCAACTGACTGTTTTTGCAGTGACCTCCAGTCTGCCAGCTGCCCTGCCTCCCTGGAGCCCCAGCATTTTTGTGGGGTTTCCTTATAAAAGGAAAAGGTAAAAAGCAAATCTCTGCAGGCTCAGTCCTGCTTCTGCCCTTACTAAGGATCATTGAATTCATCTCTGCAACCTGCACAAATCGTTTTGGCAAGTGCCTAGTCTTTTGCTTTCTTGCTTTGACCTTACCTTTGTTCAGGCAACACTTCAACACTTTTTGTCACACTTTGCACAATCTCTCTCTCAAAGTAGAAAAAGCTCTAGGGAAGAAAAAAAAAACAACCCACACAGAAATAACCCTGAAGAGATGAACACTTCCTTCACAACTGGCAGCAGTACCAAGGAATCTGTAACTGGCACTTTAAGAAACGTGTTCACATCATTTACTCCATCGAGAGGGAGAGTTGTCTGGTGTTGGTATAATCAATCCATTCAGTATGCAGCCCACTGCTGAAAACTTAGGCTTGTGATATCTTTGCTGAATAATCCCTGTGCAAATGGTGAAAGTGTGACCCTCTCAGGACAAAAAGCAAACCCAACCAACCAAAATACTGAAAAAAGCCCAGCCAATCCCCAAAACCGAACAGGCTAGAACCTGTTTCCTATTGGAAATCAGTCAGGCTGAGGTCTATGCATCATTCACTTTGAAGGTGTTACCTTGACGTCTGCAGAGACAGTGACTGAGGGTGGGCAGCAGAGCTGATGTTACCTACCTGATTTTTGGCAAGGCAACCCAGCAGCTGGCATAAAACACAGGTGTGTGGAGAATATGTAGTTGTGTGTGCAGGGTCTGTGCCGTGTACTTCTCTTCGTGCTGCTCTCCTGTTGTATCTGAGCAGGCCCTTAGAGTATGCACTTGAACTCGTTTGTCCAGTAAAAGTACTCTCCCTTGTTCTTGCTTCTGCGCCACTGAAATGTGGCCTCAGTGGAGAGCTTCCCTGGGAACAGAATTGCTCAGAGTATCCTGTGGTTGGCCCCTGGTTTTATTTGTGTCCAGCCTCTTGTGAAAGCAGGAGTTTTCCCAGCTCCTTCTCTGGTAGATAAGGAGCGGGTCTGGAGCACGTGATTGCTGTCTATCAGGAGGCATTGCCTAATTGCAGTGGAAAATGTTATCCTTTAACTTCACGTTTATGAAGCAATTTGCTGTAGGAATGGGGACTGTGAAGGATTTTCAGACAGTAAGTTGCATTGCTGGAAAGTGCACACAATTTAAGAACTGACAAAACCAATTCTGAGGCAGGGGGGTAGTGCTGCGGTGTTTTGGCAGTGCTGAAGCAGTCTCTGATTCGCTCCTTGGCTGTGGAAATCTGCTGATGGTTCCTGCTGCAGCCTCTGAACTTGCAGGGCAGGTGAGGCCCAGGGTGCCATGGCAGCATTGCCGCTGATCCTGATTGCAGCTGATAGATGCAAATTGCTTTGGCTGAGAGATCAGTGTTTGATATGGAATGTATTAAGGGTGTGCAGGGCTTGTTTTAAGGACAGAATAGAATAAACTTCTGAAAGAGGCAGAAGGAGCAAAGCACACAACCAGGGTTCACCAGCACTGACCTGAGACAGTGAGCATGGACTGGATGCTTTGTGATACAAATCTGCCAACAAAGGCCATGGGCTCCTCTAGAGCAGAACATTACAGGTGAATTTCAGCAAACCAGGCAAACCAAATTGCTTGTTCCAGTCACGGTAACCAGAAAAGCAGCAGGCAGCCAGCCTGTACATCCTGAGTGTCTGAGGGGTGGGGGAAGTTAGGAACATGATTTGCTAGAAATTCTGCCTCTTCCCTTTTGTCTGCATCCATTTTCCATCCCACTAAACATGTGCAACTGCTGCAGAGTCTGAGCTGCTCAGTGAAGATGCCCCATTGGGCATTACAGGCAGCTGGTATCGCTGGAGAGATGTGATCCCTGTCTTCTTCCCCTGGCATCTTCACCCTTAAGGTGGCTCTGCTCCCTGCTACCCACCATTCTCTGTCTCAGTCACAAATTGCTTTGAGGAAGGCACTTCTCATGCCCAGTAGCCAGAGGAGTTATTCTAGCAGGATGGATTTTCTGCCTCTCTTCACCCAGTGCCTCCAAGCACAGTAGGTGATGGAGCATGCTGCAGCTCAGCAGTTGGTCATTGACCTTTCCCTGGGGATCTCTTTGATTTGGGCTTTGCTCACAGAGAAGTTCAGAAGCTGCTTTTGTGCCCACCACTGGACACAGTAGCTGGCAGATTTCTGCCCAGTCTCCATGCCCCCTTTTTGGATCTCTGCTCTTTATTGATGGCCTTGGTCTTCTCCTGGTACATCTTTCTAGTATCAAGATGAGGATCTTGCCTTCCCGAGTCCCAGTGAGCTGGGGCTGTGTCTGGAGGGGGAGCTGGTTTGTGTTATTAATTATTTAGCCCTGCTGGTCTGTGCGTGGGTGACTGACACCTTGCACTGTCAATACCAACCTGTAACACTGTGTTGCAGATGACAAGGTAATTTTCTGCAGCTACAAGTCCTGTTAGCCAGAGGATCAAAGTCTCTTGAGGAGAAAGGGGTGCACTTTAAAGCTGTCAGATGCAATCAAAATAACCTTGCTTATCATACAGATTTGCTTCCCTTTATTCAAAGGCTAAAGACAAATCCTTGATGGAAACATATATGAAAGTCCTGCTTCTGGCTGCAGGCTCAGATTGTGGTGGTGCTGGCTTGGGGGTGGGTTTTTTTTCTATTCTGTAGTAAATCACTGACAGGGAATGCATGAAAGAATCTGTTTAACTTGAATCCAGTTGCAAAAAAACGTTGGCATGGGTTCCCTGTGGGATTTGCAAGGGAGAAAGGAGAGCTGTAGTGGGCAGCTTGTGCCAAGAGGTGAGTATCTGCTGTTAAAATGCTTTCAGGTGCTCCAGTGTCTCTGGGAGGTGCACAGGAGAAGTCAGCCCTGGTCATCAATCTTTCCAGTAGGTTTACACATTAGCCATGTATGGTCAGAGTGGCATTTTGTGTTCAGAATACAACTCTGATGGACTTGCTAAGTCATGCAAGCATTTTACAAATTCCTCCCAGAGTCCTTTCAGAGCACCTCTGCCAAGGAGCAGAGGCTGCTGTGCATCCTGGGCCCTGTGGCTTGTTGGTGTGGTGTGCACAAGTTCCTCCTGTCTGTGTGCTGCCCTGTGGTTCAGCGGCGGCTTTTGGCCATGCTGCTTTTGTGGTGTCCTGGGCTATGTTAGCTCTTACTGTATAATGTGGAGGGACAGAAAGACCCTGAGAAACCTTTTGGCCTCTTCCTTTCCTGGTTGTTATTTGTCAGCTTTGAATGTGTAAGAAAGAAGAAAGGCAGCCAGGAGTGGGGGCACTAGGTCCTTCCAGTTACACTGGTTGCTGAGAAGGCAGCAGGGAAGGCTAGAGCTGTCACCAGGGGGAATTTGGGATCCTTTGGAGAGCTGCTGATGCTGACTCATCTCATTCTGTCAGTGAGATAACAAATAGACATCAGCTGCTGATGTCCTGGGCAGAATGATGACAGACAGAGGGACGAGGAGTTAAGCACACAGGTCTGCTCGCTGCACAGGGCAGCTGCTGACAGTTTGATTTATAGACTGTGCCACTTCAGCTCTGAGGATTAGGAGTACGTTGGAAGGGTGGAAGGAGGTGAGTGGAGGGCAGACCTGACCATCAGGTGGATTAATGGAGGACAGTCTGTCATGTCACTAATGATAGCAATGACACTTCATTATGCTTCTGTGGCACCCTGTGGTTGATGCTGAGGGAGGGAGGAGAGTCTCTTCTGCATCAGTGCAGCCCACTGTGCCCGATGGCACCCTGCCTCCATGGCACCTCACTTCCTTTGGGAACAGATTTCCCCTCTGTTACTGATCCCTTCTTTACTGCTTTTTGGTTCGGGGTGGTGGTGGGTTTTTTTTTTTTTTGTTTTGTTTTTTGTACCACTGTGGCTTATGTAATTGTAGACTTCAAAGGTTAATAAAGATACAAGGCAGGGTCCAAGACAACTGAAGGCAGCCCTGGTGAGGCAGGAAAGGTGCTGGAGACTTGATCAGTGAAGGCAGAGCTCATGTCATGTTGGTGACCATGGGCAAGTTGGAGGGGACAGAGATGAAGAGGTTACAGTGATTAGGACCTGGTTTCAACAGACTCTTGCCTTCTGGCCTCTTGCTAACGTGCTCTGTCTGAAACAGCCACAGATTGACTTGGCTTTGGTTTCTTTGCTCTCAGCCCTTCTCAGGACTTGGTCCTTAACTATAACAGAGTCCTGTTCCTCTGCAAACAGGACTCCTGGCTTGTGGTGCTTCGTGGTAGTTGATGGTTTATCACTAGTGTTGGCCTCAGCAAACTCAGCCTGGTTTTAGCAGGTGGTTGTTGTTGTCATTGGCAGGAGAGCTTAGCCGAGCAGCAACTGGAGAGGGCTGTCTGAACACACAGGCAGCTCTGGGGAAGCCTCACACCCCACAGGGGCACAGAGGTGAGGAGCTGGCTGTGTTCTGTAGAGGAGCCTGAGGCATCTTCTGGCTCGGGAACTGCTGCTCAGCGCTGTCCTGTGTCCGCACTCCCATGTCAGCAGGCTTCCTTCTGTCAGGGAGAGGGGGGTTTCGGGGGCTTTCAGGGACTTCATCTTTTCATACCCTGCAGATGTACTCTTACCTGCAGGCCTCAGAGAGGTAGTGCTGACAGAGCTCCATCAGGGGCCTGCTTCTGTCTGGGATCCAGAGATCCCAGCATGTTTTGGAGTCATTTTTTGGTGTTCAGCTCAAACTCAAGGGCAGTGTCTCAGGCTGTGCTTGCTCCTGTCTCCTCTTCCTGCAGCCACTGTTGCAGTCTGGGTCTGGCATCGTTGCCCTGATGCTCTGCGCCCCACAGCCAAAGTTTGGCTCTCGGTCAGGACATGTGGGCCAGCAGGTTTACTCCAGCTTTATACACTGGAGATCTCCCAAAGCTGGGCCAGGGTTTCTGTGTCTTTACTGTCCCATTTTGCTGTCTGTCTGTCTCCTCCGGTGATATGTGGGGACCACATAAAGAGTGGAGATTAAACTGCCAGCTATCATTTCTCTGGAGGGATAAATCTGGCTGCTGCGGTGCGAGGCGAGGGGCCGCAGCAGCGGGCAGGGGCCGGGGGGCGCCATGCGGCGCTGCCCGAGGTGCCGCAAGAGGAGCGAGCTGGGCACCGGCACCGCTCTGTCCAGGGTGCGAGGGGAACGGCGGCCGCGCTCCCGTGAACGGAACGTGAGCGCTCTTGCGATGGCCCTGGATCCGTGGCAGCTGTTTGTTCAATGTTTCATGCTTTTAGCCACATCTGCTCCAAATGAGTGCTAATATTGCAGCGGCATCCGCCAAGGATGGGCTCTGTCAGCTCCGCTGAGCGTCAGGCTGACCCCGGTGACAGCGGCAGCGCCGCGCAGCCCGCCCGGCCGGCACTGCCTCCCCCGCCCGGCTCCGCTCCACCACCGCACCCTCCTCCGCGCCGCCTCCCCACCGACGGGGGAAAGCAAGAGGGGAAGGCAAGGCAGTGATTCTCAAGGAGAAAACCGGCATTCATTTCTAGCACCCTGTCCAGCAATGTCAGATAACAGTTTATTCATCCCCTGGCCCCTGCATGACATTGAAGCATATCAACAGTGACAAAAGTATATTGAATAATTATCTTGAAATTAATACATTATCCCAAACTTAAATAAATGTCATCTGATCAATATATCTTGGAATGGAAAGGGAAGAGAATGTGAAGGGCATCGCTTCATTATTCATTAATTTTAGAGTAATGTAGGCAGATGAAATGGTTATTTCAGAGCACTGCTATTATACTCACTGGCATTTTAAATAACTCCCAAGATTTAACAGTATCTATTCCCTGGCCGAAGCGGCTTCCACGTGTTAACACTGTGGCTCCCAGGGCTCTCTGCTTGACAGTGCTGCAGAAGACTTCTCAAATGCTGTTCTCATCCCAGTCTTTTTGCCCCTTTCTGTTTCTTCTGTGGCTTAAAAGACTCAGTGCCACCCTTACTGGTGCACTGCTCACTGATTTCAGCCCAGTTAAAGCAGCTGTGCACAAACATGGAATTCTTGGGAATGGGAGGTGACCCCATTTCGTCCATATGTGCAGTCCTGGCTGAAAACCAAGTTGTTGGCTGCTATCTTCTCTGCAATGAGAAAATGGGAGCTGTCTTCTGCCTGCTGAAATCAGTACCAGTTGTTTGGACTCGGTGAGTTCCTAAGGAGCAGGCAAGGTGGAGCCCTCCACTCTGCCTCACCTTGCTGCACATGTGAGTCAGCAGGACATGAGCAGCGCACACCCCTGGACACAGCATTGCAGCTGGCTCCTGCCTTTCTCCTCTCATTGGCCATCTCAAAGCTAAAGGGATTAGCAGAAGCAAGTCCAAAGTACACATCTGTAGGATTATGTTTAGCTGGCAATTAAAAGCAAAGACCAAGGAGCCGCACCAGCAGCTGGTGTAAAAGATCTCACCAGAGTTCAGTTATTAACTGGAGAATGTCCCAGCTAAGAATCTGGCCGGATGCAGCAAGTGCAGAGCTCTGCAGGCTTTCAGTCAAAGATGGTGGATGATCAACTGCAGCACTTTGATGGCAGAACCTTAATTAGGTAAGAGGAGGGGGTACAGTCATCCCTGGGCCTGCACTTGGCTCAGGTGACTCCATGTCAGAGCATTAGTGACACCCAGCCCCAAACCATGAGGTGGTCCTGGTCATCTTTGGCTGCAGGACTGTGGTGTGAAGAGTCAGAGGACCAAGCCAAAACCAATCCTTACGTCTGGTGTGGTTTGCAGCTGTTTTCTGGGATTCTGAAAGCTGATAAAGGCCAAGATTTGTCTGACTACAAAGGCCAGAACTTCACAAAAGCCATCTTGCATCCTCACAACAAAAGTGTGAGCCCAAGCCATGCTAGTGTCTGGAGAAGAGTTGAAGGGAGTAGTTGATAGTCCATGCATTTCTTAGTGCCTTATAATCAATACTTAATAAAGACTATTGAGTTGCTTCAGCCTTTGGAATATGTCTGCAACAGTGGCAGTGTGAGCAGCACACAGCTAAAGGTGCTTCTGCTATCAGCAGTGGTACCGTTTGGAGGATAGCACAGGTGTAGAGAAGCTGACTCATGTCAGACCCAAACTTCTTCATGGCAAGCACCATCTCGTTTGAACATATTCTACAGAGCCTTGCTTGGGCACTTAGATATCTAAGGAATAATCCCTAGCACCAGAGATAGGGTGCAGGCAGGTAGCCAGGAGGTTGCCAGGGCAAAGGCAGTCTGCAGCCACTGTACATCAGTGGGTCAGGTGTGGCTCAAGACAGCTGTTGTAGCTTGTCAGGAAGGACAGCAGAAGTCTAGCTGCCCCTTTGCTGGTGGGGCAGCCTGTGAGAGACTGAGCAGAGTGGAGAGAAGGCATCTTGCTGTGTGTGGCTCAGCACAGGGCTGAATTACACGAGGTAAGGTTTCCTGTAAGCAGTTAATGTTTGCAACCACAGAGTCCCTTTCCTTGGCTTTTCACACCCAGGGTTTGCCCAAAGTGGATTTTGGGGGCTGTTGTTACCATTTCTATCGGGGGGGGTGGGGGTCTGGAATGGTGTCTTGATGGATGCCAGCACAGGGTCTCTGTAGGAAAATGTTTGGGTTGGCAAATGAAGCTGTACTGGTACCGGTTTTGCTGCTGCCCTCAGCCAGAGCAGCCCTGGCAGCGTGTCACTGGGCAGCAAACTCAGGAAGGGCTGGCACAGCCTGACTGAGTTACAGCCTTGTGAACTCGTAGATGGAACTCGTGATGCTGTGATCCCACATTGCTCCCCATGTAATGGCCACTTTCCCTGAGTTGCTGGGCTGATTTGGGTGCTCTGCAACCTCTCTGTGTCAGTCCTGTGTCCTGTTAACCCCCTTGCCTTTCTCCTGGGGGCTTGCCCCTTCAGATGCTGAAGCACATCTCCACTTTGTTCTGTCAAGGTTTTCCTGGCTGTTTCAAACCTGTCCCCCCATCATTTCAGTGGGTGTTGCTGTATTACCGTATTTCCCTTGAGAAACAGTAAGTCATCTTTCCTTAGGCTTCCCCTCCAAGTGGCTTTTAGTGCTCTCTGATGTTCTTCCAGGTTCCTAGTAATCTGGAAGCAAACTGAAGGCAGCAAGACATGAACAGCAGGAGGAAAGTGCCCTTTGCCTGCAGTAGCACATAAAAAACACCCTTGCAGGATGTAGGTATGCAAGCCCCACCCTGTTCCAGTGTGCTATGCTGGTTTTAAACTCGCTTAGGTTCATCTGGAGTCCCAGACAAAAGCATCCTTTGGGCTCATAGAACTTGGGTGAAGAAACTGGGGCTTACTGGGGCAGTCGACTGCTTGGTGAGTTGCTTGGGTTCACTGCAGATTGTGATGACTTGGTTCCTCCTCAGGTAAGTGACCTGGCTGAATGACTGTATTGAGATGGTGTGGGCCAGATGTAATGTGCCTGAGTCCAGCAGAGCAGCCCTGTGAGGGCTCTGTTGGACATGCTCCTGACCTACTGCAGATGTGGGGCCCTCCAGAGTGAGGTGTTTCTGGAGCTGTGGAGCTTACCATAGGTGTGAGCTCCTCGTTTCCCTGACTCTCATCAATGTGGAACTCTCACCAGGGCTGCAGGCTATGATCCCATTGCAACCTGGGCAGCTCCTGAAAGCTCTTCGGAGTCAGCGGGGTTGAGGTTTTTTCTTGAGCCGTCTTTGAACCGAACACTTTGATGCTCTTCCCTGAAGACCTTTTTGGTGCAGTCATCCACGCAGGTGTATCTGCACCTAAGCAGCACTGCAGGGAATTGCACACCATAGATGGAGATACTGAAAGATGTGCCTGTGTGGCACCACAGGAAAGGATTCATTTCTTCAGGGAGCAGAATGAGAGGAAGGAGCAAACCAATTGCAATGAAAGGCAGAGCAAGGCCTGAGGTGCTAATAAACTGTAGCCTTTCTGGAGCAGGAAGCAGATTTAGTAAGCACCATGCAGAGAGTGACTGTGCCACCAAAGCATGCCAGGCACAGCAGCACAGGGAGCCATTTGAATATGGTTCAAGACAGAATATTGAGGAAAACCCACAATGAGCAGCAAACCAAATTAAAAACAGCAACAGGATATGTCCTTTAAATGACTCACCCAGCCTCGGCTGATGCCGACGTAGGACGTGCGCAGAGTCCCTGGACTCACGCTCAGAGGCAGATTTTGCTAAAGCCATGGGCTGCAAGCTACAGGCAGGGCTTGGAACATCTGTGTTTATTTTGCATGACAAACTTGTTCCTCAACTTGGACAAAATGCAAGCTGGTCTGGGGCTTGGAGGTTGCAGCTCCTCTTCAGGCTGTGCCCGGCGTGCGGCTGGCCGCTGCCATGTGATGCATATTGCATGACTCCATTCATGTTTAATGACAAGTGTGCTATATTTTTAATCTTTATAGCTTTAATGTGTGCAAGTGGTTTTAATAATTGGTGCTGCAGGATGGTTGCTTCCCAGAATTACCCTGCAAAATTGCTGCGTTTTCAGCCTTTAGTTGCACAGGTTGTAAATTATAAAGCTTAGGTAGTAACAAACTTGGCACCCTCTACTTGCTCCTCAGAGATGCCAACCTGTAACAACAGTCAAAAGATACATGCTGGCAAAATTCCTTCCCTGAAGCTTTCCTCTCTTGTCTTCATGGACCAGGAGAGTCCAACAGCCAGGCCTGGCAAAGGCTGGCTGGAGGCTGCATGGTGTGACTTCACAGTGTGGACTCTGTGCCAGGTACTGCTCGCAGACAAATATTTGAAGCAAGCCTGGGTCAAACAGAGTGGGGTGGTCATGTTTTTTTTCCAAAAGGAAACAGATCTGGGTGGAGGTGGTCTAAAGGCTTCTATTTCTGAAAGCTGGGTTTCTGCTGCTCTGGCTTTTGGGCGCTTCCTGGCTGCAGGACACAGCGCCTGTGACACACCTGCCACCAAACACAGCTCTGTGCTCTGCCGTTAGGAGGGAACTTGAGGCTCGGCATTTGTGGCAATTTGTGCTGGCATTCCTCAACATCAGGTTAATCCACCCCCGAGCACCAGCTCACTTACTCTGCTACACCCTCTCATCTCATGGCCTGGCTCAGGCTGACAGAGGGCTGGCGCTTGCCCTGTGGGCTGCACTCTGGTGGCATGGCCCAGGGCAGCCACCCCAGCCCCTCACTGCGCAGTCAACTTTCCCTGCAGATGCGTGGTGTTAGGTACAAAACCCCTGTGCATAGCAAGTCTTAAGTATCCAGAGGAACACTTAAAGGACAATGTTTAAATGGGGGCCGTCCCTGGAGACAGCAGCAGTGAGATAGCCCCTTTGTGCAACTGTCTCTGAAACTCTTCACCCCTGGGCAGTATGGAGCTGCCACAGTCCTCTGAGCCCAGCATGTGTGTAAAAGCTGCAGGAGCTAAGTGGGACAGCTGATGGCCAGGCTGCAGTGAAGCTGTGAGCCTGGGCTGTTGGTGTCCAGGGCCAGGCACAGCTTTCCAGCAGGCATAGCTGATGCCTGGAGTGCTGTGTACAAGTCCTTGGATGGGGACAAGCTCAAAGAGCTTCTCCTACCACAGATAGTCCAAGGTAGCAGTTTCCAACTCCAGGGACCAGAGCTCAAACTTTCTCTTTACCATCTCTAAAGACTTCATCAGTGGGACTACTCTCATCAGAGATTGCTCCCAAGCAGAAGCTCTCCAAGTTAACAACTTCCAGTAAACAAAAATGTAACTCAGTGGCATGTAGCAGAAAGGAAGCCACTGGCAGTGCCACCACCTCTGGCAGCTCTTTTTCTAATCACCATTGCTTTATCAGAAATGTTAAGTTGTGGTTTGTTTTTTTTTATTGGTTTTTAAAAATAAATTCTCACAACATCACATCTATAAAAGGTTCATCACAGCCCAAACACCACTCTAACCTTTTAAGCTTCTCCAGTAAAAGCTGTCGTCTTTATTTATACAAGTTTGGGAAAGATACAAATGTAATCATAACCCCCAAGGCAAAATTTTATGGCAGTTTTCAGAACTCCTCTCTATAAAAACTGCTCAAACCTACAAACATAAAAGCTTCCAATAAAATTTGCTTTAGATCTAGTCATAAAACATGAATATCTTTCCCTGGTCCTGCAGCTACAGGTGTCCAATTGCTAGAGCCATTTGATGCAAGCCTGGGCTGGCAGCCTTGGCCTCCTCCCTCAGCTGGTGGCTGCCTCGGGCCAGGCTGTGGTGGGTTTTATCCCACCTTCCTCACCCAGTATTTGGTCTGATAATGAAGAAAATCTTTGAGTATGATGAGAATCATGTTATAAAAATCGTGTGTGAAACAGAATGTTTTAGACATGCAGCTCTCTAGAACCTGCAGTTCTCTTCGCTGTTGTGCTCTCACTGGAAGGACTGGTGGCACCTTGGCTTTCACTTGGGTGGAACAGGGCTGCATGTGTTAGATGCTACTTCAGCTAAAGATTCCTTAGTAAGGAAGCTGCTCAGCTGCACGTTAAGGGTTAGCAACAGGTAGAAAATCCTTTATTTGTGTGTCAGCTGAGAAGATGCAAGCAGAGGCAGGAGTGAGGCCAGGCTGCAGGCAGGCCGTGTGCGGGAGATGAAGTGCAGAATAAATCTCTGCAGATTGGGGCTTTAGTGGAGTCCTGGCAACTGCAGGCTCACGCTTTATCAGCCTAGATTAATGTGCTCTTACCATCCAGGGGGGTTTAACCCTGAGAGCTCAGCCTGGCTGATAGCTGAGGGAAGACCTGAGCATTTCTGTTCTCACTGCAATTAGAAGGGTGTAGATAGGAGCAGCGCCTACAGCTCCAGACATGAAGGCAGAGGCAGTTTGCTGTGTTCTCTGAAGTCAAAGACAATCACAGGTATCTTCCTTGGAGGCACTGAAAGCACCCCTGAAAGTTCATGGTAACAAAGAACAACTTAGTTTAAAACTGTGCTTTTATGGCAGTGCTTTTTTCCAACACAGTAGTACTAGGACCTTGCTTCCTAAAACTGATTCTTCCAGTGACTGCTGGAAGATGAAGGTCACCCAGCACACCTTCAGCCAATGGCCTGCACCTCATTGTTGCAGGACTTGGCCTGGGTGCTTAGCATGACAAGTCCACAGCCTACAGCCTCTGAAAATGTCCCCTGTGCAGAGGGACTGAGAGCCTCTTCATCTTACCTTCATACACCCCTCAGCTAGGGCACCACTGCAGGAACTGGGGGCAGCCTGTCTCAGTGTGCTGTGCTGCTGGATCTGTCCTGGGTAAGAGCTGGGAGCAGCAGGGAAATAGGGGAGACCAGGAGATGCAAAATAAGAGGTATAACAGAAGATATGATTCATGGTGAGCTTGCTCTGTTTATCTTGAAATGGACTTTAATTACAATTGTGCCTTCCCATTTGTGCTTTCAGTAAGAAATTGGCTCTCAGAGTACCAGGCCAGCTGTTAGCACTTCCTTAATACTTCTGTCTTCTGCTCCAGAGGAGAGGGCTGCATGCTTGGGGTCTGCTGGGTGTGTTAATGATGAATTAACTCTGCTTTATGGCATCGCTGAACAAGGCAACTTCTCCCAAGTGCTCATCAGTGGTTATCGTTTGCTTGTAGGGCTGCTGTGCCTTTCCTGTATCCTGTTACAAAGCTCTATTTAAGAGTGACCTTTGGGGAGTGTGGAAGCTGTTCAGTGAAACCTGCTTCTTCAGAACTGTTTCAAGGAGTGGCATGCAAAGAAAGCTGCTACTGAGAGCCTGATGTGTTGCTCCTCTTTGAGGCCACACTGGTGTGTTTGTGAGAGTGGAAATGTCAGGGGGATGGTGTTGGAGTAGCTGCACAAACACTCAGGTCCTTGATATCAAAAGACTGCCTTTTATGGCCAGAAGGGTGACAACATGACAACTTCCTGGCTACACGGGCACAACTGTGTGCACCCAACAGCTCTGTCTTGCTTTCCCTCTTCCTTTCAGCACTTGGTTAAAAATCTGTAATAGTGAGAATATTACTTTGAGTGCCAAACATCCACACACTCTCTCCTATGGTAACTTTGGATTGTTGTTACTAATGATGGAGGGTTTGGGTCACTGCTTTCAGAAAGAAGCAAACCAAAAAGCTCCTTTCTTCTGGAAATCAGCACTCTTCAGTTTCTGCTCTACACAGGCTCCAAAGGCAACATGAAAGAGAGAAATGGGGCCTGGCAGGTGTGGTTTGGAGCATGTGGTGCTGTCGACTGTATTTTGCTGAGAGATAGAGCAGTTCCTTCTCTCTGCTCTTGTACCAATTACCTTTCACCAGCTCTAAATGCACTTAATTTGCTTTGGATTTTGGCACCAGGGCAGAGAGTGGCTCTCAGCCTCTGGTCTAAATCAAATAGTCATGATTGGAGGTAGTGCTGTTTGTATTCATTATTCATTGCTCTTGGCAAAACAAATGTTGACCTTATAACACGACTATTAATGTTTTGATAGAGTAATGAGGCCACCTGGATTTAGAGCAGTGATGAGCTTCCTGAGGAGGTGATCTCTTAGCTTCCAGACCCTTGTGGGGAGAACCCAGCAATGGTGAGTAAATTCATCACAGCCAGGCTGCGAGGTGGAGGTGGGATATAGTTGTTGTTATTCTTTGCTCTCCTCAGCTGCTTCTCACAACAGAGCTGTGAGTTCTGACCTCCAGATGCTCCTTGGTAGAAACAGGGATGTATTGTTTTGGTCTTGTGAAAATGTGGCCTAGCAGAATGTGAGGAGGTCACTCCCTCAAGGATTCGTCCTCACCAGACTGAAGGAAGGAAGGAAGAAGCTTTTCACTGTCTCTGCTGTACTCGTACTGAGTGGTGGCTTCCACATGAGACTTCTCTGGAGCTATTGATTGCCCAAACTCTCCATATCTCTGGCTTACATGCTGCTGTCAGGCACCTATTGTGGAGGCTTGACAGCATCATCAATACTGGCATTAGAGCTACTTTGCCAGCTCATGAGAACAGGACAGGTGTGATTGATATGGAGGCAAGTGAAAAATTGTGCAAGGTCACGGCCATTTTTTTCTTGGGCTTTCACAAAATCCTGGTTTGCTTCCCTGCCTACTCAAGACAGGGGAGTGAATTCATCAGGGCTGCTGCTAAGTCTGTTGGCAGGATGAGTCTGCAGCGCACCACGCAGGCCCTGGCCCTGGCAGGACAGAGGTGCAGGTCACCAGGCGTCTGCACATCAGTGCCTGGAGTGTGCTTGCTGCTGGAGGAGCTGGCGTGGCTCAAACAGGCACTCAGCACCCTGAAAGCATTGCTAGAACCTGAGAGATCAACGGTGCTGTTGCAGCAGTGCTGCCCCTGCTGCTCTCAGCACCCTGGGCTGGATGGGTGCCTACAGGTAGTCCAGCCCTTGTCAGCAGCCCTGCCTGGTTGTGTTGCAGCAGGAACAGGGCTAGCAACCATATTGCGACTCCCAGAGTCTCCATGGCTTCCTCATTGCTCCAACAGGGAAATAATCTGCACCAGACTTGTTTGCTGGCACTGGCTGCATCCCTCTGTGCCAGCTCCAATGTGTAGGCTGGCACATTGCAGAGATGAGGGGTGGAGGAAGAACTGGAAACAGAACCCTGGCTCCAGAGCTTCCCATTATGACCTGCCCCGGCCCTGGCATCAGTGGCACCTCTCTGTGCATTGAGGCCAAGCAGCTGCTGGCACCATGGGCAGCACAAGTCTCCAGGGTAGGATGGGGACCGTCAGGACATCCCTCTTCTTGCAAGGGATGCCAGGGAGCCCTGGAGCAGGCAACTTTTTTGACAGGAGTGCAACATGCTTTATGCTGAGGGCAGCCACTGAACTGCTGTTGAAATTCCTCCCCCCAAAGCAGCTCCATTTGGGAAGAGCCAGCTCTTCTGTAGGGCAGATCTCAGCTGCTTCCTTCCCAGGCTCTGGCATCCATGCAGCGGGTGGAGGTGCAGCAGAAACACCTACAAATGCTGGAGTGAGCGGAGCGCTGCCTGTTGAACCTTGGGACTTGGTGCATAAGTCAGGTTTTGCCTTCCTTTTGCTTTAAAACAAAGGTTGGCTTCTTGCTGCTCCAGGTGTCAGAGCAAAGTTTGCCTTGAACTGCTGTTTCAGGAACTATTGAAAATAAAGGCTGTTGCAGAGGGGCAGCTGGAAGGTGAGGTCTATGCGGTCTGTGTGGTGGTGAGAGTGCAGGAGCTGTGCC
This sequence comes from Semnornis frantzii, assembly GCA_013399775.1. NCBI lineage: Eukaryota > Metazoa > Chordata > Aves > Piciformes > Ramphastidae > Semnornis > Semnornis frantzii. The sequence continues at coordinate 196,783 of VWYK01114559.1, read as the reverse complement.
GCAGCAGGAGCCTCAGCCTCCTGAAAGTCACCTTTGCCAAGATAGTTTCATCAGGATGTTTTATGCTCCCATTCTTTCAAAATCTGCTCCAGTTCACACATGGCACAGGGCAGTCAGGAGCTGACAGGACAGCGTTAACCTGTGACATCCCCTCTGGGGTTAATGTCACTACTAGGGCCAAGCTGTCTCCCCGCGAGAGACTGTGGGATTGTGCCTCCTCTTTTTTATTAACAACAGGACCTTCTACCTGGAGATGAAAGAACAAAAGCCTGGGCAGACAGTTAATTATAGCTTAAGCTTCACAAGCAGAGTTAATGAATTTTAACATGCCTCAATTAATAACTAATTGGGTTTTGCGCCTCAGCTGTGAGTGGAAGTGTAGGGGTGTCCAGGAGAAAAAGAAAAAAAGGGTCTAAAGATGAGCTGCTTTAATTGAAATACTGCAGGAGCCTTCTAGAGGGGAGATGGGACCATGGCGTCACTCTACATCTGTAATGCAAAGAAGAGAGTAGAGGCAAGTGGTTCCCAGGGGAAACAAATGGTGTTAGAGCAGCTGCAAGGAGTGGTGTTCTTTGGTCACCCATGGCATGTAGGTGGGAGAGTTCCTCCATTCAGCTGTGGCCTGCTTCTGAAGGACCACCTTGCCTCTGAGCACCCACGTACGTCTCAGCAGTGGCAACCTTACTGCAAGGATGAGCCCTGAAGCACTTGTGTGAGCCCACCTTGATGGCTGGTGAGGAAAACCCTGCTGGGACATCACAGCTGTGCTGCTCTGGGGATGCCAAGCCATGTTGGCACACATCTGGCAGAAGCCCGGGGTTGGTTTGGGGGTGGTGGCTGATTTTGAGTTCTCTTGAGCCAGCTCTGCACTGAGCTCCAGCGGCTTTAAGCAGGTGCCAGGAAACTTTCTGATGAATCTGGCCCAATGGGAGTGTTACTTAAAAACTAATGGGAGGTGATGGCCCAGCAGTATGCTGGAGAATGTGTTAAAGCTTTAACTTTTCATTTAGGGTTTTTGCAAGACACTGTAGATTATAAATAATGGATGAACTCCCAAAGTGTGTATGCACTTGCTGGCTAGCTTCCCACATGGGTGAACTGTGAGTTTTCTCCTTAATTATCTGTAGGAGAACCTCTGCATATTGCTCTTTAAGCATATAATTATCCTTGATCATTTGGGATGAATTATATGTCCTTGCTACTGTATGGGTTTGGGCCTAATGTAGGACAGGGAGTCAAGCAGATAAAAAAAGATGTGAAGGACAGAGAATGGTGAAGCGTGAGGAGGAGCTTCTGCTGCCTTGGCTTGAGGACGGGGGTTTGTTCAGAGGATTTAACAGCCACCATGGAGCGTATCCTGCCATCAATCATATCAGCTGCTCCAAAGAACCAGGGTCTTGTAAATTCTTTTTTACCTGGCTGAGCCCCAAATGTACTGTAGCTGCTTTTTAAAATCAAGTACAAGTGGGTCTAGTGAGGAGAGCCTCTGTCTTATGTGTTGTTGAGTGGCAGCTGAGCAGAGGAGATCCTGTGTCCTCTGCAGTGTCGAGTTTGTGACACCTGTGGGGCTGAGATTTATTCTCCACAATCTCCTGTGTGTCTTGAGTGCTGAACCTGGCAGTGACTGGGTAGTTCCTGTGGCTTCTGCTCTTTGGCTGCCTGGTCGTGCATGTTGAGGACAAGTTGGTGGAGGTGCTGCTGAAATCCATTCTGCACATGTGCTACAGTGATGGTACACACATACAGAGTGCTGGACAAGTAGAGGGACACAAGGAGTAAAAACGTGATCCATAGAAATAAAGGGCCTGGCTTGTTTTCTCTTAGGCCCCTGAACACTGAAGTCAGGTGCTCCAGCCACTTAGGAGAGGACCTCTGTATGCAGCTTTGACCTTACTCCTCCCCAGGCCTTGCTGTGGATCAGAGCAGGATGGAGCCCTGGAAGCAAGCAAGGAGCTGCGTGACCATCAGCTCAACCCTGGGCTCACACCACAATCTTCCACCTCTGGCTCCAGGTGCCAGAGAAGTTAGGCAGAAAGAACTGACAGGTAGCATAAATTTTGTTCTGCCTGGGGCTGGCTGCTGCCTGGCTGTGCCATTGGGCTAATGAGATATTTGATGGCTTTTGCTATGGAAAGAGGATTAGTTTTAAGCCCACAGCTAAGGGAATGTCCATCATTTTGCTGTGATTAGCATGTGATTCAGGCTCTGGTGGGATAAAAACAGTGACCAGAGGTAAAGACAGCAATGGTTAAATTGTGTTTGTAGCGGTTAAAGAGAGCAGTAAATGCTAGAGAGTGCAAACCCAGGAATTGTCTGCATCTCAAACAGTAGAAAGCTGTCATCCTTTGAATGTCATACTCTGAATGTGAAGGAAGAAAAGAAAATATATATGTGCTTCTCCCCAGCTCTGCTTCCAAAGGATATTTATCAACCACTTCAGCCACAAGGTGGGAAAACACACAGAAGCCAAAGTGCAGCTGCGGTTTGTTTTGTTTAACTTTATTTTTGTGGTGTTTGAACAACCTCAGCCAGAACATGGCAGCACTAAGGAAAAGAAAAGAACTCATTAATTCCTTAAAAGCAGCATCCTCAGGCACGGACCCCCGCCTCCTACAACTACCTGCACTGGGCTTCTCATCATGCCCTACAACTGCTGCACAATAAATAATAAAAGATTAAAACCTTAAACCTGGAAAACTTAGGAAAAAAATATTAGAAAATTTTATTTCAGATTATAAAAATCCTTGAATGATTTACTTTAAGGGACAATTTCATTGCTGCCATGTGCAGGAACTAATGATCGCGCGGGGCTGCCGATTGGTGAGAAGGTTGCTTGGGAAACATAGTCATGGATAGGTGATAAAGTCACCCTTTCTCCAGCGCTGCCTCACTGTCACCAGTACAGCTCTCACCATTTGTTACGAGGAAATGATGCTCCATGCACATATTTATATCTGGCTGGCAATAACGTTGGCAATAACGCTCCCGGAGCGGCCCATGTTGTTTTAAGGAGCCCGACTTGCATCCTGCTGCCAGTGCCCCTCAGCCTGCATGTGATGGGTTTAAAGCAGAGTTTGTGCTGCTGTAAGCTGCTTCCTCCATCTTGACATTGGCAAGGAAAAATGCTCTTTGCCATCAGGTGTGTTGGAAAGAGGCGATGAGCGTGCCTTGTCCCCTCTTGGGCATTACATTAGCAGCTGAGTCAGCTGGGGTGAGGATGTTCAAGAGCCTTTTGTTCCCCTTCAGAGAGCAGAGCAGCTTCTGAGAGGACACTGCTGGAGTACCTGACCAGCTGGTAGCTGCCATAACATGGAAGTGTGGTTTGTGGTGGCTGTGGGGAAAAGGATGCTAGGTTCCGGTGCCTTTCAGTTGAGACCCAGGTTACAGACCATGTGGATTCACTTTCTTTTGTCAAAGGCCCCATGAAAATAGGACCTTTGTGTACAACCTATTGTTGGGCAGAGCTGGCACATGGAGTAGCTGTTGGTTATGCCAAAGCCCCCAAGAAATGCTGTTAGAAGGGAAAGGCAGCATGTGGTACAGAAAGTGAACACCCATGATTTGGGGGGAGTCTGGAGGAACTGCCCTGTCCTTTGAGTAAGCCACACATAGGTCAGCTGCGTGGCCTCCCTGGCCTCAGAAGAGTTTGCTGGCCAGTACCTCAAAGGCTGCTGAAGGTGTGGTGGATGTTGCTGAGGAGCACTGAGGGGGTGGCGCTGCATGGAGCTGTGACTCCCCTTGTTTCCTGGCTCACACTACCACTGTATCTGGTCCACGCCGCTGGTCCGTGTCCATCGCTGCAGGGACGCTCTTAGTGTTGGTAGCTTGGGGAAGTTTTCTGCATGCTTCCCAAACCTCTTCCTTGTCAACGGCTCACTGCAATTATTTACCCTAGCAGGCGTTAATTCTTCTTATTATTTGCTTACAGTTCAGTAGTCTCCATTTATCTTCCTTGATTCCAGCATTTGCCCTGCTGGAGCCTGGCTCCCTCAGTGATATAAGTTTAGCTTTTGCTTTATGACATTTTTACAACCTTGTGCTTTCCTCTGGGTCTGTCTGAGGCAGTCAGGAGAGTGTTAGAACCTTTGTGGTCCCTCACTGCTAGCTTCTGTACAGTGTGTCAGATAAGTCCAGGCGAAGTTTCTGTTTTCTTCAGTCTGTGCCTCTGCCCAGTGTCCTGCACACTCTACTGTGGTCCCCCTTCGTGGCACACAGGCAAAGGACAGGTCTTGCACAAGCTGGACAATGAGCAGAGAGGAGGGCACTCCACAACCCCTCCTTTTGTGCAGTCGCTGACTCCTAGCCGAAGAGATCAGGGTCAGAGGGCTGAGGAGGGGCTGCAAGCTCAACGCTGCTTTAGCAAGCAGGAAATGGCGGGAGGCTGACAGGCCCGGGGCAGGCCTGCTCCTCACCCTCCCCTCACCACCTGAAAAGCTTCCAGGGTGGTGAGTGCTTGGCACTTGCCTTTGTGTGTGCACAGAAGGGGCAGGGAGCAGGCCTGCCAAGTCCGTGGGCCTTCAGGAGCTGCCAGGCTGAGCCCACAGATCACCGACCATGCGTGCGCAGCGCCTGGGCCTCTGCCCTCCTTTCTGGGCCCATCTCCCGCAGCCAGGCCTCTTGGCCGCCGCAGTCCTCCTGCTGTCAGCGGCTCCCACCGATGCGCTCCGCTTCCTCCTCCAAGGGCCTTGCTGTCAATGTCACACCACACGTGTTTGTCATTCAGGGCTGGTAGCAGGACAGTTGGCGGTACAAGGGGCCAGGCTGCTTCAGGCTGCTCTCCAAAAGCCAGAAGGAGCAAGCAGGGATGTGGCCGTCATGGCACATGCCTCGGACTCCTGCACAGGCACCTCCTGGGGAGTTGGTGATGGTCTGCAGGATTCCTGCTTCTGCTCCTCACACCTCAGCTGTGGCTGAAGGCAACGTGAGGGTGCCTGTGTGAAAGATGTTGAGGTGCTTGAAGGTGTCCAGAGAAGGGCACCAAGGCTGGTGAGGGGCCTGGAGCACAGCCCTGTGAGAAGAGGCTGAGGCAGCTGAGGGTGTGCAGCCTGCAGAAGAGGAGGCTCAGGGCAGACCTCATTGCTGTCTATAACTACCGGAAGAGAGGTTGTAGCCAGGTGGGGTTGTCTTCTCCCAGGTGGTGTCTTCTCCCAGGCACCTAGGGGCAGAACAAGAGGACACAGCCTCAAACTGCACGAGGGCAGGCTTAGGAAGAAGTTCTTCACGGAAAGAGTGATTGGCATTGGAATGGGCTGCCCAGGGAGGTGGTGGAGTCGCCATCCCTGGAGGTGTTTGAAAGGAGATTGGATGAGGCACTTAGTGCCATGGTTTAGTTAATTGGAAGGGTTAGGTGATAGGTTGAACTCGATGATATTAGAGGTCTTTTCCAACCTGGTTAATTCTGTGGTTCTGTGTCTGGGTGTGCTACTCAGCAGTTCAGTCCAGACAGGACTTGTGCTCAGGGCTGGGACTACCTTCTCAAGCTGCTGTCTGCACACACAAGGAAAGAATCTCTGGGGGGAGAGCAGGAGCTGGGCTGGGAATGGTGCCCTCAGCTTGCAGTGGTTTGAAGGGGCTGGGAAGAGAGAACTGTGCAGCTCTTGGCTGGGTTATCCCCAGGGGGCTAATGGAGCCAAACCCAGAGCTGTCTCCCCCAGCTCTTTTCTTGGCCATGAGCTGCAGAAGGAGCATGAGCATTAGTGGTGGGAACGTGATTCAGCCAGAGCAGTACTGGTGAAAACGTGGCTCGGTGTTCTTCATTGCAGTGGTAGGGAAACTCCTGTGGACACTTGTTGTAAACCTATCCTGTGCTGATGTTACTTAACCCGACCCTTTGGTGTGTGAAAATGCGTTTGACAGGAGCTGGGGTGCAACTGATTTCCACTCATCCATGCAGAAATGTCCAGCAATTTGACTACTCAGTCCTGAAAGTGATTTTAGGATGTGGGATCTCAAACAAAGATGGAGAGATGGGTTAAGGGGAGAGGACCTGTGGTGCCTGAAGCCAGAGATGAGTCCATGGGAATAGATCTTGCAGGGTACCTGGCACTCAGATCAGCTCAAAGCACAGCAAGTAGTAATCTTCTGCCTCGGGCGTTTGAGCTTCTCTGTTGTTGTTCCTCCAGCACTCAGCAGAGGTTTGCAGTGTGCTGCAAGGTGATGATTCAATCTATCTGTGCTCCAGGACCTAATCATGTAAGCAGCAATTTAAAATGGTGGGTTTTAAGAGGAATGCCAACCCTGCAGCAGTTGCCACAATTATCAAGGAATCTTTCAAGCCTGCAGCAGAGCTGTATAGATTTTATTGATTTTGATACCTAAAGCTACTTAGGGAAAGAAATTGGTTAGATAAAATCTTCCTAAAAAGGGAACTGCATAGGAGGCTTGCAAGTTCCTCACCTGAAAGAGACAGTCCTGGGTGTAACTTGAGTTCTGTTAGGTTTGCTGCTTTACTCCCCTCTCATTTCTGCTCTGTACAGGGCAAAACCTGTGAGTAGGGTGGCACCAGTCTGTTTGGAAGAATGGTGAGGAGCACTGTGCTGGAGTTCCCAAGGAGGGGGAGCCAGTGGAAGGTGATGAGACTGTCTGGCACAAGTGCAGCTTATGTTAGGTGTGTACCATAGCCTGTCCTGCTTTGCTGCCATGTAACATTGGTGCCCTTTCTGCTGTGTTCCACTTGGTACTAGGTGCTGCTGGTGCCACAGGCCCATGGTGGTAGGGCTGGCTGATGCTGAGGAGCTGAAGGGCTCCTGAGAGCCATAGCTGCTAGTGTGTGGGCCTTGCCCACCATCTCCCTGTGTCTGGGTTACCCCACTCCTCTCAAAGCAAGAAGCATGTACAACACTGTCCCAACCAGGAGCTCCCTGTCCCCAGGATGACAGCCAGCACTGGTTTCACTTGTCCTTTGTTCTGAGTGCATCGTGGACTGTTTCCTAAGTAAAGGCAGAGCTTCATCTTGCATTGGTGAGTACCACAAACTATAACAGCTTTTAACCCCTGGATAAGGCACTGCCACTGCTGCTTCTGTTTCAGTGTCTGCTGTGGTATGATTAGATGACTTTGAGCCCACACAGGAGGCCCTCAGGGTGTTTGTTTGCCCAGTGACCTCTTTGCTCCTGTCCCAAGTTGTGTGGTGCTTTTGGTTCTTGTTGAGCTCAGCTCTGAGATCAGTGCTGTCTTTCCATCTGTTGTCATGCTGTGGGCTTCCAAGGGGCTGTTCTCATTACACAAATGATTGGAAAAGGAGCTTGAACATCGGGGTCTTGTCAGGGCCAGGGGAGAGCAGAGCCAGGTGCCAGAGCCAGAGGTGTGGAACAGTCTCCTCTCCCATCACATGTCACAGCCTCCCACTGGCAAGAAGAGTGCTCTCTGAAACAGAAGGAGGTGGGGCTCTGGAGTGGCGGGGCAGGAATTCTTCGTTCCCCAGGAGACCTGCCTGTGCATTTGGGCCAGAAGCTGTGTGGCTGTGCCAGCTGTGGTGCAGCACCTCCGTAGCACCACTCAACACCACAGCAGATGCAGCAAGAAGTTCCTCTTTCACGTTTTCTGCTGCCTTTGCTGCCTCTTGAAGAGGGGTTGCTGTATTTGGTTTTGCGAGTTGTAAGGAGACAATTTTGTGCAGTTCTCAACCTCCTGACTGGCAGCAGCTCCAGGCTGCTGGGCATGAGGAGCAAGCCCCAGCTTTGCAGCCTTTGTGCCCTGCAGGTGATGCAGACACTGCCCTCCTGCAGGGTGCCAGCGGGAACTCTTGAGCAGCAGGGAGAGCAGACTATGCCTGTGCCAAGTCATCGAGCTGATGCTGCATGAGGTGGCTCAGGGATGAGTGGAAGGTGAGCTGCAGCAGGTAAAAGGAACAGGGCAGCCCTTGTCCTGTTGGCAGTTGTGGGGAAGGTAGTTAGCATGTTGCTAGAAGTGTGGTGAGCTGAACATCCACAGTGAACACAGCCAAGAGCACACCACAGTGTGTTACATGCGGGGTTCCTGTGGAATCAGGTGTTCTGGAAGGCCAAGATCCACACTGACCTTTCCTTGTCTCAGTAATTCCCTTCCTACAAGTACTGCTGGATTCCAGTTCAAACCATCTTCATAATGGCGCTCAGAGTGCATCTCCTGTCACCATTTCTCAGCACCTTGGCACCAGTTTTATTGTAAAAGCAGCAAGCTTCATGTGGTCTGAGTTAGATTCAGTTTTTGCAAAAGGCCGTAGGGGGAAATCCAGTTCCCTCCTATCTATACATGCACAGTTTTAAGGGCCGTGTTAAATGTTCCCTGTCAATAGTCAAAACTCCTGAGGTTTTGAACTGCTAGTCCTCTGCAGTCATGCCAAAACCATATACTGCCAGGTCTGTCTCTCCTGAGCTTTTCTGACCACAGATTCAAAAAGCAGATGTGTAGGTCCAATGTCAAGTTGTTTGAATGCTAAAAGCTGCAAAATGTGCGTCTGGAAGCAAGTTTCTGAGTGTAAATTTGAGCTGATACTAGATGAAGTAACTGCTGTGTAAACCCCATGTACAAAATGCCTGTGCAGAGGGCTGCCTGGCCTTCTGCTAGATCAAAGGTCTGGCTTCAGGCTTGTTGCTATAGCCACAGGTCAATATGCACTCAGAGCCAAACCACACATCCACCCAAACTGGAGACATGTCAGGAAAGTTCCCTCATTGGCCTGGGTAAGCAATAAGGAAGTGGCCTGGGCTGGCTAAGCAGCCAAGCTGAACTGGAAGCACTGGAGAGGTGAAGTTACAGAGTTACAGTCCACCAGGTGCTGCTGGGCCCAAGCAGTTGAAGACTGAAGCTCACCCTTAAGTGAGAGCAGTCCTGCAACCTAACTGCTTCTGTGAGGAGTTTAAACTAGAGTCTGTGAGGGATTGTGCTCCTCTCCAGTACAAAGTGAGATTGATGTAGCCTTTGCTGATGGACACTGAGTCAACCTTTGTGTGAAGCTCTTGGGGATAAAAGGGATGTGTTGTGTGTACCTGGAGAGACGGAATCCTTTCTGATGGGACAAGCCACCCCTCATCTATTTCTCTTTGGGCACAACCCTGGAAGAGTGGCTTTTTGGGCTCTAAGTCACTTCTGCCAGTAACATTCCACCTGTTTGGGTCAGATCCAGGTGTAGGAGCCCCTAAGAAAGCACAGTTTCCATCTTCTCTTTCTGTCTTGATTGCAGCTGGTTGCTGAGTTCTGCAGAGGGTTTTCAGAGGTCACTGCGTGTAGCAGTGACTCATTGGAACTGCAGCCCAGGGACCATTAACAGTCTGGGCAGCATCCAGTGTGGGCCTTTCCAAAATATGAATGTTCACGACAGGAAAAAAAGACTCTGAGTGCCGTTAAGGGTTCAGTTTGGTAACGGACATCTGGCCTGGAGGATTGTGTTACCTACCCAGCATCCAGGTCTTCCTTGTGCTGGTATTTCAGTGCAACTGCTGGCTTCATCTTTCTCTGTGCTGGATTTCCTTCGTGTGTGCTGTCACTCTCCCATTTCTGATGTGCCTCAGATTCTCAGAAAGAAAAAATGTTTGTACACTTTGCAGGGACTCCTTAAATGTTCTCCACCCAGCTGCTCCTTTCTGCTTTCTGTTTGGCTGTCCTTTGGGGATGTTATGGGAAGAACTGGGAAGCATGACCTTGTTGAAGATACAAGGAGATAAGCTGTGTTCAGAGAAGTCCTTCAGCACAGGCATAGACACCAGCTTTCCCTGCCTGGAGATGAGTAGGAAACAACAAAGTCTCAGCCTTGAGCAAGGACCTAAACCTGTGACATGGTTCTTCAGCACCACTAATGGTGCCCGTTCCTCAAACAGTCCAGTTTCACAAGGCAGCACTTCTTTGAAAGGCAGGATATGACAACGTGCTGGGATTTTTTCTGCTAACCACATTTATGACATCACCTTTATGGTCTCACCATTGATGAGTTTGACATGCAGGACTGCAACAGCCTGGCTTTCCTGGTAGCCAGGATGTTCAGCAGACCAGGATGTCCTGAAATAGATGTAATTCCACTGGGTAACTCCTGGTGCCCATCTTCACTCAGTTGCTGACCTGCTAACCCTGTCCTCCTTCCCTTTTCTCCAAAGGCCATAGCCTCATCCAATGCATCTTACATCTCATGGCATGCCGTGAGCTGAGAGGATGGTGAGACTCTGCCTGCAGCATGAGGGGCAGCAGCAGCCTGGTCTTTCGTGGAACAAATGGTCTCTAACCTATGTAGGTCAGTGGGAGGCTCTTTGCAGGTGGCACAGAGGTGGCTGCACACAAGGTGGGACCCTGTGCTCTGCATCCTGTTAACTGCAACCATCATCTAACACAACCTGCCTGTGAAAACCTGGCCTGGCCACAGCTCAGTGTTCCCCTAGAGGGGGAGGGAAGGAGGCAGCCTGACTACACTTGGGCCTCGTGGTTGATAGTTAAGGCAGCAGAATGCTGTTCTAGGTCAGTAAAATCAACACTCTTTAGAGTTAGGAGGAGGTTTTCATGCATGGCAGCAGCAGAGCTGAGCACCGGTGGTGCATGTTAGCTGTGGCAAGCAAAGCACAATGTGGCTAAATCCATTGTGTCCCCTCTCAGCTGCATCCCCACACACTGCCATCAGGAAGCCAGCAGAGCCAGACAGTGCTGAACGCACTCTGCAGAGATGGCTGACCCCGAGGGTGCTGGCAGAGAGCAGTGAGTGTTTGTTAGTGACTGATGTATCCTGTGGCCATGGGCAGTCACTGGGGTCACACACCTCTGGGCTGTCCCAGAGGGAGGGTGGAACAACACCCAAGAGCAAGGTCATCGTGGTCTCTGGGTGGGGAAACTGAGGCACAACAGGGCAAAGACCAGAGCCGCAGGAGCATGGCAGTACCCACAGCTTCCCAGTGCAAGCATACCCTGCTGACTGTGCCACTGGCAGCAGCCACATTGGCTGCAGCTCCCAGGTTTGCCTGGTGAGGTCCCTCAGACCTCCTTCACTCGAAGCTTCTCAGCCCCTGCTGGTGTCCAGCTGGGCCTTTGTGTTGGTTGCTTGGGGTTTGTGTGGGAGGTGGTTGGTGTTTAAGTGGATTTTCCAGCTGATTTTACAGCACAAAGCTTGGCATCTTCTGAGCTTTTTCTCTGCTGAAGTAGCCTGCAAATTGAAGAGCACTAACTAGGAGGTTGTCTGGTCTGGCACTGGTTCTCTTAGCTAAAACGAGGCGTTTGCTGCTGCTAACACTTGCACAAATTCAGAATTAATCACAGCATAATAGAATCTGGTAGCTTTGGTTGTTAATTCTCTATTGAGTCTGCAGCCCCATGTTTGTTCTCATTTGTTCTGATAAGGTCCATTGTCTCTAATATTGCTTCGTAAAGGGTAAGAAATAAATCAGCGGTATTTAGCTTTTCTAACCATCTGCTCTGGCTTGCATCCCAAAAACAATTTTTAAGTTGGGCACCGTTTGTGTATTTTTGCCTCGTAATGGAGAATGTCTCTGGAGAGAGGAGAGAAGGAAAAGTGGCTGCTGGTCTCACCCCAGGGATGGGTCATTTTATGGGCACTGCACCTTAGACTCTACAGGTTGGTGCTGGTGGCATTAGGTGTGGATGTTGAGCTGAGCTTTTGCAGAGTTCCAGCAGGAACTTGTGTCTGTCTGCGTGAATGGGCCCCGAGCGGCAATGCGTTACTTTGAGGTGAAAAGCTCCCTGGTGTGGACGTGCAGTCCATTTGCTTTGGTGGCATTTGACCGTCAGCGGTGTTAATCCTCAACGTGTGCGTACGCGCTGCTGCCGCGCTGCTCAGGCCCTTGCAGAGCCATCCTGTGGAGTTAAGCCAATTGTTTGTAAGAGGTGTCGCTAATGGAGTGAAATTTAGCGCGTGTGGGAGCCGCTGTGTCGCCACAGATGGGGAAATAGATCTTGTAAACTATAAATTTTTAAAAATTATTTAGCATCTCCATTGCTGTGTGGGGCCATGTGGCAGCCAGCGCAGGATAATTCCACAGCTTTCACATGAAGGCACGAAAAATCATCAAACATTTAAAGGCCGTGGAGGATGTTTTTGGGAGCTATTATAATAATCAGTAAAGGAAAATGGGTTTAATAGAAGTTGTAGGCAATGATCATCAGCCAGCCCCTGTCCCTTCCTGCAAGCCCCATCTGCATTGCACATCTGGGCACACCAGGCAGGCAGCGGCAGCGTTCTGTCTTGGCTGCCCTGGCCCAGCAGAGAAGTGTGCCTGCTTTGGGGGTCACGCTGGGCCATGGCAATGGCACAGGAATTTGAGGAGGACAGATCTGTAAAATAAGCCAAGGACCTAATAAATACCCTTCCAATGAGACGCTTGTGTCCTCACCTGCCGGCAACCTGCAGCCAGAGGCATGAGGCTCTTTTTCACAGAGTCCTGTCGACTTTGCCAGGTTGACTCCAAAGGGTTTCAAAACATCAGGCTTGGGGCTGGTGTCGATTACAGCAGATGAGACACAGTGGTGCAGGGTCTGAGTGTCCTGGGAAGAGCAGGAGTCGTGTGTCTGAAACAAGTGAGGTTCCATTGGTGTAAGCAAGATGTGCAGAGAGATGACCATATCTGGCAGGTGATGTAGAGGGGTTAGTCTACTGGTTCCCTCCTCCATGTCAGGGCCTGAGGGCAAGGACAGGGAAGAGGACGGTGGGCTCATCTCTGAAAGGAGTGGCCAAATGGAGCCTGCCACTGCCTCAAGCCTTCCCAGCTGCTCAGCACATGAGTTTCTGGTGCTGTCAGACTCTATTCCACCTGCCTCTGAAGCCTGTCAAGTGCAGCTCTGTAGCTTTTTAATGTGTTTCAGCTGTCAAGATGAGATGTGAGTTTCAAATTGCGAACTCTTACAAGTGAAAGTGATAATGGTCAGACTTCAGCCTAAGTCATTGTGCTAAACAGTGCAGTCTTTGGGTGTGATTCATCCTTGCAAGGGTACAAAGCCACTCTCTTGAGCGAGGCACTCTGCTGGCTCCGATGGCTGGAAAATTCAGCCATGCTGTGCTGCTCAAGAGCATCTTGGGAGTGCTGAGAAGTTGCAATGTCCCAAATGTACAGAAATGTTCTGAAAAGAAGGCCCCCATGGTTCGGGTTTGATGTTTTGTGCACAGCAGCCATGGTTTGGGTGCTTCTCATCCACGTCAAGTGGTACAGGACATTCATACTTGACCCCTCTGATCCCTGTCTCTGCGATGCTTCATAATTCTCTGATGGGAGGCAGCACCTTCACTTGAGGTGATGGAGCTGCCTGGGCCTTGGGAGAGAAGTGGTGTAAGATCTTTGCAGAGGGGAAAGATTCCATGGATCTGGTGAAGAAACTGGTTGCTCCAACCGAATTCTGAGTCCAACTGGGATTACACAAGATGCTCTTGAATCAGCAGCTCATTTGGTTCATGTGAGTATCAGCCTCTTGAGGAAGGAGCCAAGGCACTGGACCCACAGCCAAGCTCTGACTGACTGCAAGCACCTTTGGCTGGAGTAACTTCCCACCTTGGAGGGGCCCCTGTTCCAGGCAGCATTTCAGCTGAACTGTCCCCTTCTTGTTTTGAGCAGCAGACCCCTCTTTAGGCCAGGGAGCACAAACAAAGCTGTGGTGACCTGCCAGTCACTGGGCCCCAGCAAGGTCTGCGTGAGGGAGCTTTGCTAGAGCTGTGGCTGGATGTCTTCCTGCCTCACTGTCCCCACCTCTGGGCTTTTCCCACTGTCCCCACAGGTGCAGAACCGTGCAACTGGGACTCATGTCTGTGCCAGGGAAGGCGAACAGGGTGGGGTGAGGGGAAGCAACTCCTTCTTTGGTCTAAATTGAGGGCTCTTCACCCAGGTCTGGCATCAGGAGAAAGCTGGGCTGTGCCACCCCTTCTTGCACATCCTCACCACAGGCAGGCTGGACGCCAAGTGCCAGCAGTGGGCGAGCGCCCGGCAGGAGCAGGGACCTGAGCTCTGCAGCATCGGGCGCAGGCGGGCTGCTGGCTCCTGACCTAAATTGAGACTGTGCAAAGAGAGCAAGCAGCTGCCCCACCACTGTTGCTCTGTTTTCAGCGTGGATCGAGCCTCCCTAATCCCCTTGGATTTTGTATCTACCAAAACAGCTTGGTCCCATCAGTAAATTGCAGTGGCATATGGTCCAGGTTTATGAGTAATCTGGCACACGCTTAAGGCAAGGAGGACGTCATCCTTCAGCAAATACAGCAAATATTGTGGGGCTTTTTTTTATGACTGTATTTAATATAGTTGATGAGAAAGCTGTGAGAAATGTTTACCTTTTAAGCTAGTCCTATTTAAACTTCAGCTACTGGTTGAAGCAGCTACATAATGTGAAATACCCACAACTAAAAGGAGGGGCCCATTGTCCTTCAAACATTTTGTTGCTTGGTGCTGACCCTGAGTGATCTTTTGGGTCTGTAGGAGAAGGTGGTCAGCTGGTACCACCGGTCAAGCCAAACACATCTGGTTGAGGAAGTGCCCAGCATCACACTGGCCACTTGAAAAAGTTCCCCCTCAGCTCCATAGAGGTGAAGATGTTCCCTGAGATGAGGCTTATGTCAGAGGGCACAGCCTCATCCTTAGAAGAGAGAGGAGTAAGATGCCCGATCTTGGGCAGTTCAGTGAGCCTGCCCTTGGGAGGCGATGGCAGTGGATGTCCAGGCCTAGATTCTGTCTACTTTACAAGCAGATTGAAAGGCACCACCTGGTGTGGATTTAGTCACTGCTGACTTTGTCAGGGCAGCTCACCTCAAAAGGGCTGGTCAAGTCAAGCGCTTCACTACAGTCCTGTCTTCACAGGAGGATGAACACTGTGAGTGGTTTTAGCTCCTGCCAGGCAGCACAACAGCAACTCTGGAAAGCACTGGCAGGACTGGAGGTATCCTTGAGCGCAGTTAATGTTCCCTAGGTGACATCTGCCTTCCTTTTGGCCCTGCGTCAAAACTAAGGCATCTTAGGGGGAGCAAGGAGGAAGAGAGGGAGGGAAGTGGCTTTGTTAGGCAAAACACCACAGCAGTGTTGTGAAAGCTTTCCCATGGCACTGAGTTTCTCTGTCCAGGTCTTGCCAGTGATACAGCTTTTCCCTTCAGCTGGGATGCAGAACTGATGGCTTTGCTTCTCTGCTCCCCGTTCAACTGCCATGGGCTCTGGGCCCCTGTTCTGCAGGGAGCTTGAGCTACCTCTCACTCTTCCTAAGGCCAATCTCTTCTCAGTATGTCTGAGAAACCTCACACTTGCCAGCCCTTCCCTCATTCTGTGCTAGCAGCCTCCCTGTGCTCTGTAATGCTTTGGCAGCAGAAAGTGTTTTCTTCGCTTGCACAGACCTGGCCTGCAGCTGCAGCACCACAGCAGTAAAGTCATCTCCAAGGTGAGGGTTCACAGGGCCTTTCCTGGCACAGTGGAGAGGATGTGGCTGTCTCTGTGTTTAGGGCCTGTTGGGCACAGCTTAACCCCACCTCTGCAAAGCAGAAAGGCTGCAGGGTGCCCCTGGACACTGCAGCCCCTGGTGCTGAGCCGGGACTAGGACTTGTGGCTGGGATGAGCCCTTTCACAGGGCTTTGAAGCCATTGCTTTGCACCAGAGTTTACTGCTCTTGTAAAAGGAAACAAACAACAAATTACTTCAAAGACTAAAATGGTTACTAAGTGCTCCTGTCGCATAATAGCAGAACTTCACCTATTTCTCCTGCTGCTTTTCTTTTCCTGTAAAGCAAATCAAGCGGCTGTGGAAGCAGGGCTTAGAGCACGCAGTGCACTGGGAGCAGCACAAGTAGTGTGTTTGCCTTTCTGGAAACAGCCTGCAACCCCCCCAGCAAAGCCCAGCAACCAAGGAAACGAGTCACAGCCTTGCAGCTGATTTGCACAGACTGGGCTGGACACAAGCACTGTGCCAAACAATGCTGCCCTGTGGAAGAGAGCCAGGGGACTTGTGGTGGTTATCAACTGGCCTGCTCAGAAATAGCAAAGCCACCCCATCAGCTGTTTGGGTTGGTTACAGATACAGACATGCCAGTGGCTAATTTGAGAAGTCCTGCAGCTCATGTGGTTGTAGCTTGAGAGAATTACTAGGAATCTTTGTCTAGAGCAGCCGTGGGAAGCTCACCATGATCCTTGTGTGCAGTGGCTGCAGAGCACACTGGCACCTATGTGCCTGGCCATAAAGGGCTGAGCCTGGGAGCCCAGGCCCAGGACATGGCATCTCCTCTGGTTTTCCTGCAGGAGAGGGAAGGACCTGATCCGTGCATCCGGGTGACTGCAAACAATGCCTTTGGGATTGTTTGCTGAAATCTGATGTATCTGGGTGGCTCAGATTTTTAGCTCACTGCTGCAGTGTTTGAAGTAGCTCATGGTGCAGTTTAAAAGAAGGTTTGCTTTTTAGTGGAAACTGGGTTTTGGGATTTTTTTGTTGTTGGGTTTGGGTTTGTTTTTTTTTTTTTGCTGGGGGCAGTGGGATTTTGTTTGGTTTTTGGTTTGGTTTTTTTTTTTTTTTTTGTAGTTCATTTCTGCATGCTGGAAGTGAAAGAAAATACCTTGTGTTAAAGTGTGGGAGAGGGAGATTGAAAAGCTTCTGTCTCCAGGTCAGGGCACCCCCAAGCTGCTGATAGTGACCTGGAAGAGCATGCAGGGCAAACCAACTGTGCTGGCACTGCCCGTGGCTTTCTGCTGCCCTTGTCCTGTGTTGCTGGGACAGGGAGCTGAGTGAGGTGGATGTCTGGTCTGAACTGTCCTGCTGTAGTGGTGGTTTGGGGGGTCTCAGTAACCAGTCTGCATAACCTGGAAGATGAGAGGTGATGGAGCAGCCCCTCCAGCTCACGCTCCTCCTGCCAGAGCACTCGTCCATCTGCCCTCTCCCCTTCTTTTAACTCAGTAGACAGCAATGTATGGTGTTAGATGGTGTTCAAATGAGCTGGATCAGACACCTCCTGCTGTGCTTGGGCTTTCTGGGTGAGATGTGACAGGGATCTCAGTATCAAGCATGACCTCTGACCAGCTGTAGACACCTGTAAAAGGGCTGGCAGGGCCACCTCTGCAGAAGGCAACACAGGGAAGATGCTGATAAGACCTCTGCTGCTGTTTTGTTTGGTGTGGAGGGACTGATTCCAAAGGTTTATTTGCAACAGGGCATGGTGGGGTGCATGCCATTTGGTGCCACACTACTAGTGTGGCATTTTCCAGCTGACCAGGAGACCTCCTTCCAGTTCAGCCCTTCTGTGGCAAGAAGAGCTAAGCTCTAGAGGACAGGGTGCAATGCCCTGGTGGTCCCTTCTGGTTCTTCTTCTGAAGGAAATTGCTCCAAGCAAGGAGCTTAAGTTCTCCATAGTCCTTAAAAAGCCAAGGGCATCTGCTCACAGTTCTTATTTTAAGCGTGTTGACAGGATCTTCACATGCTCTGTTCCCCTGTGTTCGCTGGGATTGATCAGGGACACGGCCCCGCCTCGCCCCGCCGGGGCTCTTCGGGCACGCCCGAGGCCCTTCCTGCGCTGCTCTGGCCCTGGTGTGTTCACTGTGGTGATTCTCCAGGAGGTTAATAAGGAAAGTCAGTGCCGGTGGTGTCACAGCCGGCTGTGGTGTCAGCTGTGTGTTGCACAATCGCAGCCACCACAGCCAAGCCTCCTCTCAGTTTCTTCTCTTGGGTACTGCTTTCTCCTGCGGCTTTCATTGTAGGGCCCCAGGTTCTGCCCGTGCTCAGAGTGCCCACAGGGCTGTGGCATTCCTTCCTCACCCGCTAGCTGCAGTGATGGTGGGTACTAGCCACTCCCTTCCTTGCCAGCCACTCCTCTGCTTGCCAGGTCATCCCCGTGAGTCACTTAGGGAACCCCTCAGAGCCCTCGGGGTGCAGCACCTCAGCCTGAGGTCCAACTCGAGATCATACTCTTCCTGTGGCACCTCATGGGCTGTGTCCCACCAGCCTTCACAGCTGCTCCTGCAGCAAGCCCCTTGGCCAGGACCTTGGAGGGAACAGGCTCCCTGCACCACATATGCAATGTCCTTTCCACTGCTGAAACTTGCTGAGGCCATGGGGAGTCATTCTCCAGGGCCCTGGGCACTGGCTGGGCTGTGGGCTGAGGGCTAGGGGCAGTGATAAAGGCCGAGTGTGAAGCTTTGGTGAGAAGCTGCTGGAAGTCCTGTCTTGAGCAGTTTTTCATCACCACCTACTAACAGCTCGTTGGGGTGGAGAAGGGAGAGAAGCCTCTGTGCTGTCGGACCTGTCCTTCAGCTCACTTTGGGCAGGACAGGGCTTGGGCTGGCGACAAAGGTTTTTGGTTTGGTTGGAGCTCGATCTTTAGCTTTGCTCCTGCCGTCCCTCTGGCTCAGGCCTTTTGGGACTTTCAAGAACAATGAAGGCAGCTGCAGAGGCTTGGGGACCAAAGAGGATTGAAGTATTGTCTTCCTCCAGCTCCTCCTAGTACCTACAGACTGCTGTGCATGCTTAAACCTCAGGTTGTGCCATGAAACACTCTGGTATGGGTCAAAAGTCAAAAAACTTTTCACAAAAACATTCCCTTAGGTTCAGGGAGAGGGGGAGGTCGTTCAGCCTAGAGTCAACTCAAAAATCCTCTTTTGCTCTCTGTGTTGCTCTGGGACCATCCCTTGTGCAGTATGTTTAACTCAGGATGTTTTCTCCTTTCCCTTGGGAAGCCATGTGGAGTAGGAAGGTAAAGCAAGGAGCCAGTATGTCCCTTGTTTGCTGTGCGTGTGCAGCACGGTGTCATGGCAGCCTGCATGCAGAGACTCAGCTACTCGTGGTGGCTTCATGACCTTGTTGGTCTGCTGGGCCCAGGGTTAACACAGGGAGGGGGGAAGTGGCAGTTTCAGGGGAGTGTGGAAGCTTCTGGATAGCTCTGGCCTTAAAGATGCTTATTTATAGGTGTCATTGCATGAAGAAAAAAACTCTCTATTGTCAGACTGGCATGTCCCAGCCTGTGCCTGTTGCCCTTGATATTCTGCTTTTATCTCTCAATTTGACAACTCAAAGTCTGCATTGGTGGCTGTGCATGTGCCAAGTGTGCTGCTGCTGCTGCAGGACCCACACACTGGATCCGTGGAAGCTGAAGGAGTTAAACAGCTTTCAATTGGCCTCCTCTGCTAATAAAGTACCTTGGAGCTGGTCCAGCAGGCAGGCACCTGGGTATCATTCCAGCATCTGACACCCCTAGAGAGCCAGAGCCATGATGAGCTTTATACACTCATGGAAATCTTGGAAAAGAAAGGAGGCTTTCCGTAGGAAATGGATTTTCAGGGCCAGCTGAAGGACATGACGTTCAAGATCATTGCTTTAAAATAATTTCAGCTGCAGTTAATGTGAAGTAAAGAAGAAAAGAAAACCCAAGACAGTGAAAGGATAATTAATTCTGAGTTTGAACTGCAATTTGAAAGGGCTGTATTGTGAAGTGACCCTTTACCAACTTCTATCTGAACTGGCTCTTCCCATAAACCCCTTTTAAAGATGAAATGTGCTGCTGTTTTACTTTTATACCATATGTTTGTGCTCCTCTTGTGTTACGGAATGACCTTGAATTCAACTCCTTGTTAGAAGAGTCCTGTGTCACCAGGGGGTCCTGCAGGAAGCCCTGAGAGCACTGCACAGGCTTTGCTGCAGCAGAGCTCTCTCCAGGGCTGGCTCAAGCTCTGCTGTAGATCCATCAGGCTGTTTCTGTGCAGGTGGGAGTTTAGCCTCAGGAAGGTATATTTGTTCCCAATCACACCAATGAGTTACTTTTAATGGACTCTGGCAGCAGTGCCAGAGGTAGCATGTGGTGGGGCTGCTCCAGCTTGTGCAGCTCTGGCACAGAGAAGTTCTCCCCTGAGCTGGTCCATGGCCGCCCTTGATATTGTCCTGGCCAGCAGACTTCAGTGTGCCTGTGCTTGGTTTGATATCCTTCTTGGACCAAGGTCTTCAAAGCCTGACCCTGGCCCTGGCTACTTTTACTTCTGCTTGGGGCTGCCACACTGGCTTCAAAAGCCAGGTCAGTGACTTGCCAGCAGATCTGATGGTGGGGAAGGTTCCTTTTTTTCTCCATAACTTTGCTCAGCAGGCAGCACCTGTTTGTCCATGTGGGAAGTGTCCTGTGGGGTCCCTGTTCCCACAGCAGCACCCATCAGGTCAGTTCCTGCAGAAGTACTGGTGAGTACCACCCAGTGACAGGACAAGAGGCAGTGGTGGAAGTTGAGGCATAAGGAAGTTAGTTCCATAGAAACATGAGGATGTTTTTTTTCCCTATGAGGGTAACAGAACACTGGAACAGGCTGCCCAGAGGGGTTGTGGAGTCTCCCTCTTTGGAGATATTCAAGACTTTTCCTGGATGTGTTCCTGTGTGATCTGGTTTAGGTGATCCTGCTGAGTCTGGGGTGTTGGACTGGGTGATCTTTGGAGGTTCCTTCCAGCATTCTGTGATGCTGCAAGGTGAGGAGCTGCCTAGCTGCTGGGCTGTGGAGCTGGCTGTGTGGCTCTTTGTTGTCAGATGCATTTACTTTGTCGGTTACACAGGACTTGAATAACAGAGAAATTAGAGCTGAGGCAGGCAGTGGGGACTATTCTGTAGGGCAGACAGGTCTGCTCCACTCTACAAACATTTCACTGTCCCTTGGGTAGAGGCTTGACTTCAACACGTGGTCCAAGCAGCTCCACAGAAGGCAGCAGCTGCAACCATGGGGAACCAGCCGAGAGCAGTCCTGCAGACTCCAGCTTGGGAAAAGAAGCTCATTTACAAAATAAGGAAGAAACCGCAAACGAAGAGAGTTAAGTGTGAGTTCAACTATGTGGCTTTGGTGCAAAGATGCAGATGAGCTGTTTGCTTTTCCATAGGCTGCAGAGCCATCCTAGTAGCATGACAAGAGTCGTCGTAGGTTTACTGCCAAAGCAGAAAAATCGAGTAGAGGCAGCTTCTCATCTCCACAGTCCCTCATTATATTAAAAAATCCTGATTGCAGCAGAAAACTTACAAGTGCATCACAGGACCCAGTTGTACTGTTAAACAGATGGCACCTACACGAGACCCAGAAATACATAACCATTTTAATTGAGCCAATGCAACCAGATCTGTAAAGCAGAATAGTGCATGCCAGGGCTGCTAAGGCCCTTGCTGGGGATTTTGACATTCAGGAGTTTTGCAACAGCACAAGAGCTGTTTGAAAGATGCTCATTAGCACATGGAGCAGCTCTTTCACTTTCCTTCTGTCATGTCTGAAGTTCTATCAGTATGTTTGTACCTGCTTTCCATTCTCCTCAGTGCAGTTTGTCTGCCTCCTCTTGACACCAGAACTGTGCCAGCCACTGGTGTCCTTTGCAGTTCAACTGCCTTGGCTGGATCCTCTCCTCTTTGACAAGGACAAACTGCAACTGGCTAGGTTTAGACTGGACATTAGGAAATTTTTTTCATGGAAAGAGTGGTCAGGCATTGGAATGTGTTGCCCAGGGAGGTGGTGGAGTCACCAACCCTGGATATGTTTAAAAGTCATTTGGATGTGGCACTTGGAGATATGGTTTAGGGTGCACCTTGCAGAGTAGGGATATGGGTTGGACTGGGTGATCCTGAGGGGCTTTCGCAACCTGAATGTTTCTCTGTGTGACAATGGGAAGCCTCTCTGCCCCCAGGAGCAGGGAGTGTTTCTGTCTTGACTTGGGTAGCAAGGGACCTCCTTATCTATCTGCTAGTAGTATCAGGCTGATACTGGTACCCTGAAAGGAACCCTTAACTTCTGTCAACCACTGATGAGCAGTCCTATGTTTGAGCAAGGAGCCCTCCGTTCTGTGCCAGCTGTGGGCTGCTCTGCAGGACAGGGGCTGTGGAGCCTGTTGCTGTTCCATCTCACTCTGGGTGAGCAGAGCTCTGGGCATGGGGAGGCACAAAGCTGAGCTGGAAGCTCTGTAGGGGGTTCCGCACAGAGAAGGGGGCTGTAGCAGGAGGCACCCTAACATGTGCACCAGCAGACAGCTGCACTACAGCTAGGTCAAGTCACTGTTGTGTCGCCTGCCTTCTCCCAACTTCTGCGTCATTCCTTGGGAGATGCTCTGGGCCATGGCCCAGAGTGGCCATAGGATACGGAGGAAAGTGGGCATTGGCTCTGCAGGGTTGGTGGGTCTGGATTAGCCATGGAGAGGGAGACACCCGCCTTGCAGCTCCAGCAGCACGGGAGGGGCAGCAGTAGGAGTGGTCCCAGTCGGACTCTGCCTCTCAGCGCGGCAGATTGCAATTCCACAAATCCTCCTGGGAGGCTCCACTGCCAGGAAGAAGTTCCAGTGAGCTAAAGGCTATGGACAGATGGTGACGGCACCTTTGCTCCTTCCCAGCAAGCTAGGAACAGGGAAGTGCTCAGCAGCAGAGCAGCATTGTCCGAGTCACCAGGCAGCGCAGCACAAAGTGTGGATTTATACCCCCTGGAAACACCCCCTGGATGCCCCTCGTTCTCTTCACCCCTCAGCCTTTCTGCCACAGCAGGAAATGGGCATTTTGGCTAAAAGGGCAGAAGACAGAATTCCCCAGCTCCTCTCCAAGTGCAGGGAGGAAGAGCAAAAGGTAAAACCTCTCCTGCTTGTGGCTTTCACCTTTATTTTTTTTTTTTGTTTCCCTTGAGGATGTCAAACTCCTCAGGACATGGCAAAAGTGAAAACAGTGGGCAGGGCAGGCTGGTGTCATAAGCATCTCCAGGAGGCTGGGCAAGTGTGCTCAGAGTGGCAGGAGTCCATCAGATCACGTGAGGGGCTGTGAACATGACTTGCAGGAGGCAACATTACCGGTGTGGTGTCTTCTGCTCCCAAAGCCAAGTCCAGCACATGTGAGGGTTGAGTGCAGCCACGGCAGGTACACAGCAGCGTGGGGTGTGGAGTTGTGTCGCTGTAAGGACGATTAGGAGAGGAGAGATGTGACACAGGGATTCCCTGCTGGAAAAATACCAGCAGGAATTGGTACCAGTCAGCTGGCCTGCCAGGCAGCCCCTGTGGCTCAGCATCAACCTGTGTCGTGGCACTCAGGAATGTCCCCTCAGCTTTCACCTCAGATCAGCCTGACCTGGATCTTGGCTTAAGCCCAATGAATGTTTGATGAAAGCTGCAGGTGTTAAATTTAAAAGGGCACGGTGGGCACCCTTTGCAGAGCTGCAACTGTGGCTCTGCTGAGAGCAGAGGAAGGCTCCACATCTGGGCAGAACCTGGTCTATGCAGGTAACTGACATCTACACTTGGAAGGAATGTGGCTCTTCCTGGCACCCCTTGGTGTTTGGCATGACACAGGAACTTTTGGGTTTTACCCTTTTCCTCTCTTAATCCTCATGCTTACAACACAGAAGTCGTAAGCATGTTCTTTTTTGGGAGGGCCAGGCTCCAGAAACCAAAGCTGTGTTCCAGGCACTGAGCACAGCACACAGGGACATGCTGGGTACCTGTAGAAATGCAGGGAGCAGCCATCCCCATCTCCACTCACCGGCAACTGGTGTGTGAGTACAGAACCTTGTGCCTGCCTGGGCATGGAAACCTGCCTGAGGAGACTTCTAGTCCCCTCTTTGTGAGATGAGAGGTTTCCTAAGCTAGCTTCACATGTGAAGGGTCACACCACCTGATGCCTGTAGTGCTGTCATCTCTACTTTGAGGAACTTTTTGGTGTGGCACAAAGGTCTCTGTGTTAAAGAATCATTTCAGACTCTGGGGTTTGCAGACTTCTCAGTAGAATGTTTTCTGGATCACTTCCATGCTCATTTAATTTTTCAAGAGACTGTTATTTTTCTTACCTAGGCTAAAATAGGTCCCAACAATGTTCTCAGGTCTTTTTGTAAGTAGATACCCAAGGTTTGAAACTGCAAGGCACATATTCTGCTAACACAGCCATTCATGGATTTCTTGATCAAGCACTGTTTGCCCTTCTGCTAGGCTTTGCTTAGTGCTATTTTGAATCAGTGGGTTTTAAACTATTATTACCCTATGCCTCTTAGCCCCTGGATCGTTTGTGACAGATACTCTACACTGTAATAATGGAACTCCTAGGGTGTTCTCTTCAGCTAAGTGGACAGCGTAAGGCACTGCAGCGTCATGCCAATGAGAAGGGAACATCAGTGCAGGCACCTGAAATATTTTCACTTGATACCAGCCACTCTGAAAGCCTGCATGTTCCTGCGTTCCATGAACATGGATATGCAGCTAGGGAGGACAAAAGATGATCATTGGATTGCTGTTTCTGTGGCTGTATTGGTTACAAATGTTCTTTGAAAGACAGCAGATACCTGTAGGGAAAGTTCCTCATCTGCATGTTTTCCTGTTATGCAAGATGCTGCTCCAAATGCAAGCTACCAACTCCAACTCAAGCTCAAAAGAAGTGTTGTGTTTATATTAAAAATGGAGGAAAAATAAGTAAAGGGAGCAGAGCTAATTTTAACCCGGTGTCTGATGAGATCAGTGTTGCTGCCTGTACTGCCTCTGTACCTTGAGGAGTGTACATTACCTCACCTGTGTCCTAGCAAACCTCTACCGGGTCCTGGTTCTCTGTCTTGAGTTAAGCTGCAGAGTCCACAGAGGTTTCATGAGTCTGCAATAAGCCAAAGACTTGCTGTTGGCTGCGCTCTGGGGATGGAACCAGCCTGCTGTACACAGCTGGGCTGAAGCATCCCCACCCAGTGCTGGTGGCATTGACTGCACTGTCACTGGGTACAGGAGCATCTCCGCATCGTGCCTGGGTGGCATGAGTGGCTTTGGAACAGTCAGCAGCCCCGGAGTGAGGCTGCAGAGGCCTTTCCTGGCATAGGTGGCCTTTGGAAACTGGTACCCAGGGTGACCATGAAGCTGGCACAAATATAAGCTGTGAAGAGGAGGGGGGAGGAGAAGGAGGAAATAATCACTGAAACTCAGATAATAATTTTATTTATAGTCTACTGTGCACACATGGCTGTGGGTGATGAGGCTACCAGTGGCATAAATAAACTCAAGCGAAAGATGTAAGCGAGTGGATATATGTAAAGGCTTCTTTGGGCAGTGCCACACGTTTGGACATGGACCAAGAGAATTATTTATGTCCCTTGCAATTTCAGTGAAGAGCACAAAGGAGATAATTAGACCAGGATGCTTCGCGTTGCTCTTTCCATCTTGCGCACATTGGTGCCCACCAAATGTGAAATGTTCGCCTTTTCCCCTCCAACGTGATGGTTACTGAACTTATTTTTAGTGTCATTTGATAAGCCTCCCTGCTCGCAGAGAGACATGCCACTGACCCAGCCACTGGTCATTGTCTATACCGGTTCCCATCAAAGCAGGCGCGCTTTGTCAGGTTTCGCCTCGAATATCCATTCTGCGCCTGAAGTACAGTATCCAAAGTGACTGGATCATTTGAGCCTTTTTCTTCAGCTGCTCCCTCCTTCCTCCCCCACAGTGTTTCCGCTCACGCTAACATAATTTGGCATCGTCGACGTGACACGACACTGGTTCTTCTAAAAAATGATAATGCAAACACCGTCGATGTTTGGCGCTGGCCGGGCTCCTGTGCGCTCCATCTCTAATTTGATGGCAGCTCTTCCTCCGCTCCTGGGTCTCGCCCGGCGCGCGGTGCCCCTCGAAGCGAGCGCTGTACGTACAGTAATAGGTCATTCAATGTCAAAAGGCATAAAAAAGATGAGCAAAATCTTCACAGGCTGCTGCTTGCTGTTGCCTTTAATTATATTAATTAAATTTTGAAATTCTCATGCAAAGAGAGTTGCTGGCTTGTGACGCCGAAAGAGCCCTTGGAGATTCGGGGGGGAGAGGGAAAAAAAAAAACCAACCCTGAGATACCAGCTTAGTGGTGACTGCTTTTTTAATCTGAAAGCAAATAAAGGCACAGAGAAGCCGAGGACTGCTAGGTATGTTTATAGATGGTGATGTTTTATGCGCTACTGAGCTCCGAATGCAGGAAAGGGGAAAAAACCACCAGCCGCAGTGTCAAGGTCTTGAAGCATCAGTCCCTCCAACTCCACTCAGGATCTCTGGTTGCAGGCTGTCTTCTCGTGCAATAACGCTCTGTTAATTCTCTTCCTGTCCCGGGTGCATAACGAAGGAAAGGTGTCTTCAGAAACTAAAGGGCAGAGCCTCGCTCGCTACCAATACCTTGAGGCACCCTGTCTACATTTTGTCATGCGTGTGCACTTCTCAGTGTTAGAGTGACAAGATCTCCAGTCAGAAGGTTCCCGTAAGGCACAGTGCAGGGGCTGGTGATGTGACACGGCTGTAAGGCACTGGGCTTGCACTCGTGGAGCCTGCTGGGGATTGTTCTCCATGCCTCTGGCGATGGGTCCCTGGATAAGCAGCACGTGCCCAGAAACCGTGGCCTCCACAGCAGCGTGCTGCGTCCTGAGAGTGTGGAGTCCTTAGGATAGCATAAAGTAACCAAACCAGAAAGCGCTCAGCTGTGGTGTCTGCTCTGCCTAATGTGCTCCCCGAGAGCACCACTCGGGTTGGTGCTTCTCCTCTTGGCACTGCTGGGATCACAGAGTATCGGTGCACTGGGTGGGACATGGTGCCCGGCGCAGCCACGCTGGCTCCTGGGAGCGGCAACACAGAAACCTTCTGGGGTCAGGCTGGAGCATGGTCCAAGGAATGCACGGGTGTGCTGGGTCGCTCTGCTCGGTTGAGAAGTGGCAATGTGGCTGTCTGTCCTCCTGGGATCCTCTTCTCCTCTACTGAGACTGAACTCGGGTGAAGTTGATACATCGACCCTGAGGGGGGAAGAGAGAAGCTCTTATTGGTGGAATCACGCATGCAACCAGGACTGCAAGTGCTGAACCTTCCCAGCTAGAAGGCAGCTGTGATTTAAACTCAGAGCTTTGTGCAAACACCAGACCCATGGAAAACCTTCTTAGCACTAATGGAAATTACCCAGAGTGAGGCACCCCATAAGCCTTACAAACTGATGGTGTCAGGAAAGCAGTAACAAGACAGAAGACTTTGGAACACTCTGGGGTCTGCTCTGAGGAAAATGTACAAATTCTCATGAGCTGCAGTGAGCGAACCCAAACCCAGCCACATGAGCAGAGCACAGAGAGACACTGCCCACAGCTCTCCCCAGAGCCAAATCCTGGCATGCACTGCTCAGAGGAATGTGGCTGTGACTTAGCAGAGCTGCTGCTGATTTGAAGCTGTCTCTGTTACTGTGACTCCATCTCTCCTCACCTGCTTCCAGATTGCTGTGTACCAAAAGGAAAACTGGCTTCTGCTGCTGCCATGCCCAGGTAAATGCCATTCTCCCATAAAAGGGCCCAGATTAACTCTGACTTCTTTT